>AWOL01S0042762.1:34795-48420 GCA_000715115.1 Nicotiana otophora
AGAGAGAGAGAGAGAGAGAGAGAGAGAGAGAGAGAGAGAGAGAGAGAGAGGAGGTTTATTTACGGACTTTCTCATCCTATCAGATTGCAGATGGCTAAGGAGACTAGGGGTGAGATTTCTTTTCAGGTGGCTGCCAATGTCGCCATGCGAGTCGAGATGGTTCTTGCCCAGGGAGGTCAGGGGTCTGACAAGAGACCACGTTATTCCGGGGTGTTCAGCAGTGCCTCATCTGGAGGCATGGGTACTTTTTGTAGAGGCCATCCTCCCGGGCCGTTACATTCAGCACTCTAGGCATCCCACAGTTCCTTAGGTGGTCGTGGCCCTCATATGCCTTATTCCGACCAGCTAGCCTATAGTGCACCACCAGCTCCTATTAGTGCACCTTCGATCCAGAGTTTTTAGGGTGGTTACTTAGGTCGACAGGGTCAGTTTCAGGGTCAGCAGTCACAGCAACTGAGGCCCTGTTATACTTGTTGTGATCCGAGACATATTGCTAGATTTTGCCCTCGGGCATCGGGCAACTCACAACATCAGGGTTCTCGTGCCATAGTACTAGCACCAATTGCTGCACCACCTGCTCACCTAGCCAGAGGCAGGGGTCAGGCAGCAATAGGTAGAGGTTAGACTGTTAGAGGTAGAGGTCAGCCACCTAGAGGCCGTCCCAGGGACGTAGTTCAGGATGATGGGGCCCAGCCCCGATGTTATACTTTTCCTGCCATGCCTGAGGCTGAGTCATCTGACGTTGTTATCACAGGTACTGTTTCGGTTTGCAATAGAGATGCTTCAGTTCTATTTGATTCGGGTTCTACTTATTCCTATTTGTCATCCTATTTTGCTTCATATTTGGTTGTGCCTCGTGATTCTTTGAGTGCTCCTGTGTATGTGTCCACACCTGTGGGAGATGCTATTGTTGTAAATCGTGTTTATCGTTCATGTGTGGTCACCATTGGGTGTCTTGATACTAGTGTAGATCTTCTACTTCTCGATATGGTCGATTTTTATGTTATGTTGGGTATGGATTGGTTGTCACCTTATCACGCTATATTGGATTGTCACACCAAGACGGTGACCTTAGCCTTGCCGGGATGCCTCGATTAGAGTGAAGGGGGACTCCTGACCATTCTACCAGTAGGGTTATCTCTTATAAGAAGGCTCGGCGTATGGTCGAGAAGGGGTGTCTAGCTTATTTGGCTTATGTCTACGATTCTAGTATGGAGGGTCCTTTTATGGATTCGGTACTAGTTGTTCGTGAGTTTCTAGAGATGTTTACTGCAGACCTGCCGGGGATGCCACCTGACAGGGATATTGATTTCTGTATTAATTTGGCTCCGGGCACTCAACCCATTTCCATTCCGCCATACCGTATGGCCCTGCCAGAGTTGAAAGAATTGAAGGAACAGTTGCAAGATTTGCTTGATAAGGGCTTCATTAGACCTAATGGCTCGCCCTGGGGTGCACCTGTGTTGTTTGTGAAGAAGAATGATGGATCGATGAGGATGTGCATAGATTATCGGCAGTTGAACAAAGTCACCATCAAGAACAAGTATCCATTGCCGAGGATTGACGATTTATTTGATCAGCTTCAGGGTGCCAAGGTGTTTTCGAAGATTGATTTGAGATCTGGCTACCATCAGTTGAGGATTAGGGCATCTGATATCCCTAATATAACTTTTCGGACTCGTTACAGGCATTATGAGTTTCTGGTGATGTCCTTTGGGTTGACAAATACCCCAACAACATTCATGGATTTGATGAACTGAATGTTCAAGCCTTATTTGGACTCCTTCGTGGTCGTGTTTATTGATGATATCTTGATCTACTCCTGCAGTCGAGAGGAGCATGAGCAGCATCTCAGGATTATACTTCAGACTTTGAGAGTCAGCCAGTTGTATGATAAATTTTCAAAGTGTGAGTTTTGGTTGTGTTAAGTCGATTTCTTGGGGCACATTGTATCACCAGATGTCATTCAGGTAGATCCTAAGAAGATTGAGGTAGTTCAAAACTAGCCTAGACCCACTTCAGCTACGAAGATCAGGAGTTTCTTCGGTTTGGCGGGCTATAACCGTCGATTTATGGAGGGGTTTTCATCTATAGCAGCCCCGTTGACCAGGTTGACCCAAAAGGGTGCCCCGTTAGATGGTCAGACGAGTGTGAGGCGAGCTTTCAGAAGCTCAAGATTGCTTTGACTACAACGCCGGTGTTGGTGTTGCCCACAGGTTCAGGATCTTATACGGTATATTGTGATGCGTCCCGTGTTGGGCTCGGTGCAGTATTGATGCATGAGGGCAGGATGATTGCATATGCGTCGCGGCAATTGAAGGTTCATGAGAATATTACCTGTCCATGACTTAGAGTTGGCAACCATTGTTCATGCGCTGAAGATTTGGAGGCACTATCTTTACGGTGTTTCATGTGAGGTTTTCACGGATCATTAGAGCCTTCAGTATTTGTTCAAGAAAAATGATCTCAATTTGAGGCAGCGGAGGTGGTTGGATCTATTGAAAAACTATGATATCACCATCTTGTATCATCCCTGGAGGGCCAATGTGGTGGCCGACGCATTGAGTAGAAAGGCAGAAAGTATGGGTAGTCTTGCGTTCATTCCAGTCAGTGAGAGGCCGCTTGCATCAAATGTTCAGACTTTAGCCAACCAGTTTGTGAGGTTTGATATTTCAGAGCCCAACCGTGTTCTAGCTTGTACAGTCGCTTGGTCTTCCTTGTTTGAGCATATTAGAGATTGGCAGTATGACGACCCTCATTTGTTAGTTCTTAGGGACACAGTGCGGCACGACGGTGCCAAGCAGGTTACTGTTGGAGATGACGGAGTTTTCAGGATGCAAGGTCATGTTTGTGTGCCTAATGTGGATGAACTTCGTGAGTTGATTCTTGAGGAGGCTCGCAGTTCCTGGTATTCTATTCATCCAGGCGCTGCCAAGATGTATCAGGACTTGCGACAACATTATTAGTGGAAGAAGATGAAGAAGGATATAGTTTCTTATGTAGCTCGGTATCTGAATTGTCAGCAAGTAAAGTATGAGAATCAGAGACATGATGGTTTGTTTCAGAATGTAGAGATTCCTGAGTGGAAGTATCACTATGGATTTCGTTGTTGGACTCCCACGGACTCAGATGAAGTTCTATGCCGTTTGGGTCATTGTGGACAGGCTGACTAAGTCAGTGCATTTCATTCCTATGGTAGTTACCTATTCTTCGGAGTGGTTGGCATAGATTTACATCCGCGAGATCGTCCGTCTTCACGGTATGCCCGTGTCTATCAATTTTGATCGAGGTACGCAGTTCACCTCGCACTTCTGGAGGGCAGTACATCGTGAGTTTGGCACGCGGGTTGGGTTGAGCACATCGTTTCATCCTCAGACGGACGGACAGTCCAATCGCACTATTCAAATCTTAGAAGATGTGCTTCGCGCATGTGTTATAGACTTTGGAGGATCGTGGGATCTGTTCTTTCCCCTTGCAAAGTTTGCCTACAACAACAACTACCAGTCGAGCATTCAGATGGCTCTCTGTGAGGCATTATACCATAGGCGGTGCTAGTCTCCAGTTGGGTGGTTCGAGCTGGGGGAGTCTCGGTTGTTGGGTACAGATCTAGTATAGGATGCCTTGGATAAGGTCAAGATTATTCAGGATCGATTTCGCACAGCTCAGTCCAGGAATAAGAGTTATGTCGATTGTAGAGTTTGTGATGTTGTATTCATGATCGGAGAGAGACTGTTGCTTCGGGTATCACCCATGAAGGGTGTAATGAGATTCAGAAAGAAGGGCAAGTGGAACCCTAGGTATATCGGGCCCTTTGAGATTCCGGAGAAAGTGGGCGAGGTGGATTACAGGATCACATTGCCACCTAGTTTAGCAGTTGCTCATTCGGTATTCTATCTGTTCATGCTTCGGAAGTATAACGGTGATCCGTCCCATGTATTATATTTCAGCTCTGTCCAGTTGGACAATGATTTGACTTATGAGGAGGAGCCGGTGGCTATTCTAGCTCGGCAGGTTCGAAAGCTGAGGTCTAAGAGTTATCCTTCAGTTCGAGTGGAGTGGATAGGTCAGCCCGTTGAGGCAGCTACTTGGGAGTCCGAATCAGATATGCCGAGTAGATATCCATATCTTTTCACCAGCCCAGGTATTTTTCTATGTCCGTTCGAGGACGAACGATTGTTTTAGAGGTGGAGATTGTGATGACCCTCTAGGTCATTTTATGTTTTAAAACCTAATTATGTGATCTGAAGCCTTAAAAATCTCATTTTACCCTCCTCGAGTTGCGTGCGCAGTTGGGGCGTGTTTCCGGAAAGCTTTTATGTTAAACAAACTGTGAAAATATGAAATTTTGCTTTGAAAATTATTTTAGTTGACTTTGGTCATCATTTTACATAAACGGACCCAAATTTGTGCTTTGAGAGTCCCGGTAGGTCCGTATCATAATATGGGACCTTAGCGTATGCCCAAAATCGAATTCTGAGATCCCTAGCTCGAGATACGGAATTTTGATGAAAAGTTAGAAGTTTGAAAGTTTAATAATTTTAAGAATTGACTGATGTTGGTTTTGTTGATATAGGGTCCGTATTTTAGTTCCGGAGCCCGGTACAGGTCCACTAGAATATTTATGGCTTGTCTGTCTAATTTGATGCGAAACAGAATTGATTTGACGTGATTCGGACGTTCAGTTGTGAAAATAGAAGTTTTAAAGTTTTTTTTGAAAATTCCATTTAATTTGGTGTCCGATTCATAGTTCTAGGTGTTATTATGGCGATTTGATCGTGCGAGCAAGTTCGTATGATGTTCTAGGACTTGTGTGCATGTTTTGTTTGGAGCCCCAAGGGCTCGAGTGAGTTTCGGATAGGCTACAGGTGTTTTAGAAACTTAGAAATTCTGGTTTTTCTGCAGTTTCAGGTGCTTTCTTGTTTTCTTCTTCGTGTTCGCGAAGGCACTCTCACGAATGCGATGTGTGAACTGGGTTGGGTGGGTTTTTCTCCTACGCGAAAGGAGACTACTGTCGTGAACACGGAGTATTGGGGGGATTGCTCTACGCGAACACGAATTGTCACACGCGAACGCGTAGCAATAGGCAGGCTGGGAAGGGAAATCAGGGGTGACTCTATGCGAATGCGAGCCCTGTCTCGCGAATGCAAAGGTGAGGCGGGCTATACCTTCGTGAACGCGTTGAGTCTCCCACGATCGCGTAAGTCATTAAGGCGTAGATCTTTCTAGAAGCGATTTTCCTAAAAGATTTTCTTCCCCAATTGTTGGTAAGTGATTCTAACCTACTTTCTTTCAATTACCCATTACATTTCATGAATGTTCATGGTGAAAATTGGGGGTTTGGGTAGAATTAGGGATTTTTGCATAATTGGATTTTAGACCTCGAATTGAGGTCGAATTTTGAAATAAATTATATAATCGGGCTCGGGGGTGAATGGATGAATGAATTTTGGTCCGACCCTCGGGTTTTGACCAAGAGGGCCTAGGGCCGATTTTGACTTTTTGGGGAAAAGGTTGGGGAATCTAAATTTATGCATTGTAATTGACTTCTTTGGCAATATTTGATATTATTGAGTCGTTTGTGAATAGATACGAGTGGTTTGGAGGTGGATTCTAGTGGAAAATCGGTAATTGAGCATGGAGTGGCCTTTGGAACGAGGTAAGTGTTGTGTCTAACCTTGACTTGAGGGAATATGACTTGTTTGTCTATTTGCTACATGTTTAAATGTTGGAGAACAACGTATATATGAGGTGACGAGTACTTATGTGTTGTAGTCGGGTTAAAGCATGCGGGCGGGGCTTGGTTTCTTGCAATTGTAGCTTTCTTTGTTCATGTTATCCATGTTTAGACTAGTATTGTTAAATTGATCGTTCTTATCATGTTTATGGACCTTCTGGTGATAATTGAGTATTGATTTCAAAGTTGAGGTTGATATTGTGGAACCAAATGTTGAGATAAGTCTTGTACTTGTTATTCTATCTCCCTGTTGTTATTTGTTCATAGCATTATGGTAAGGAAAAGTGTTAATACACGAAGGGTGATGCCGTGCCATATTGTGAGTGTTAATGCATGAAGGGTGATGCCGTACCATATTGTGAGTGTTAATGCATGAAGGGTGATGCCGTGCCATATTATGGGTATTAATGCCCAAAGGGTGATGCCGTGCCATGTTATGAGAGTTAATGTACGAAGGGTGATGTCATATCGTTTCTATTGATTTTATGGTGAGGTTGAGAGTAAAAGCACGAAGGGTGATGCCATTATGCTGTGTTTACTAGGTTGAGAGTAAATATGTACTACTGTGTTTACTGGTTCTTATTGATTCATAGTACATTGACTATTCAAGTTACCATTATGCTGTAGTTTTCTATCTCGTATTTTCCTCACCATGTTTCCATCCCAATAGTATATATTTAGCTGTTATTGTTGTTTTCTTGTACGTATACTGTTATCTGTACATGTTTATTATGTGAGTGTCTTGTCATAGCCTCGTCACTACTTTGTTGAGGTTAGGCGCGACACTTACTAGTACATGGGGTCGGTTGTACTAATATTGTACTCTGCACATTTTGTGCAGATTTTGGTACCGGTCCTAGCTGATCGTGAGGCTTAGCAGCTTGGATTTGCTGTCAGGAAACCCAAGGTAGATCTGCTGGCGTTCGCAGATCCTGAAGTCTCTTCCTAGTTTTATCATTTACTGTTTTCTTACTTCAAAATAGTGTATTTTCCCTTTTCAGACTCTGTTGTAATAGTAAATCATAGTAGCTCATGAGTTATGACTCCGGATCCGGGTGGTAGTAATTAATGAAGTTTTTATATTATTCCGCACTCGCTGTATTCCATTTTAGCTTATTTGATGTTATTTACTGAATTGAATAAGGATTGGCTTAATAATTCTCTAATGTCGGCTTGTCTAGCAAGTGGAATATTAGGCGCCATCACGATCCCGACGGTGGGAAGTTTGAGTCGTGACAATGTATATGTAACATAGTTTAAGTTAAAAGCAAAATGTTCATGTGAACTCGGAACTTTTTTTACTTATAAAATTTGAACTGTGTTGGTAGAAGAACAAGGAGA
Source organism: Nicotiana otophora (assembly GCA_000715115.1). Taxonomy (NCBI): domain Eukaryota; kingdom Viridiplantae; phylum Streptophyta; class Magnoliopsida; order Solanales; family Solanaceae; genus Nicotiana; species Nicotiana otophora. Next base: position 41,871 of record AWOL01S0042762.1, read on the forward strand.
AGTTACCATTTTCCATTGGAGAGACAGAGAAATGATATGATGTGTTCAGTGGGAGATGGGTTTGGGACGAGATTCGACCATTGTATGAAGAATCAAAACGTCCGTACATAATGCCACAATTGACTTGCCAAGAACATGTCAGGCCAGATAAAGACTATCAGCATTGGAGATGGCAACCTCATAGTTGCTCTGTCCTGAGGTAAAATTCTTATATATATATATATATATATATATATATATATATATATATATATATATATATATAAGTTGAACTTTTATGTATGACGGATTATTTGCAAATTCATCTTTGCTACAATTGACGCATAACCTCTGAGTGAATCTACAATTTCTCAAAAGGCTTCGAGTCTGCTTAGGTACCTGCAAATTCAAATAAGAGGAAGAAAAAAGATACATCATCTGACTCTGAAGATGAAGAGGTAAATAGTGATGAGGAGAGTGACAACTATGGATAACAATCTAGCGAGCGAGCTAGGTCTTCCGACAGAGGTCAAGGAAAGGATGTTGCCAAAGCTACAGCAAGTAAAAAGGGCAGTGGCCATGGAAGAAGTCGACCTCCATCAGCAAATACAAGCTCCCAGCCTTAAGGGAAAGTAACGACAGGTAAAAGAGGAGGGCCCGGAAAATTGTAAGAGTACAACCTTTTTGGTTAAGTTAACAACTTCAATATCATCAAATGTATCTTATTCTCCATTTACTTAATTACACTTCAAAAAGTGAATCATTTTCATCATTATTTCCATTCTACATTCTGAAATTTAGCAAGTGTAAAACATTTATGCTTTAAATTTGTGATCTGTATTGACATAGACCATTAACTGCCAAGATGGAATTGTTTGTCAGAGTTTGTATCTGCTCAACTCTATATCTATGATTGACAGATGTTAACATATTACAAGGATGATTCCTTGGACACCAAAGTTGATGTTCTTGTTAGGCACCAAAGTTGATTGTGTAACTATTGCAATTCGCGTGAGGTTTAATATATCAACTGTCAGAACTGTTACGTAGTGTTAGAAATTGATAATATATTAATAAATCTTCGTGGAATAAACAAAGTATCAACCAAAATGAGATCTCATAAATACCAATCCAGGTAAAGGATCATGGCGTTTTCCTTGGACATGGCGTTTGCCGCCGCGCCTCCACCCCATGGTCCCATATTCTCTTATTTCTTCTCTTTCTGCCTCTGATAGACGAAGATTCTTCTCGCGTTTCTTATTCTTTCTCGGACAGATATTGGAAAAATGGGAGCCATAGGATCAAGATATTTTGATCCTAGGTTTCCACTTGTTTAAAATCAGTCCGGAATTTTGGATTTTGGAGGTTTTTTGGGTTTTTTAGAGAAGAATTCGAATTTCTTGGAGAAAAAGGCATAGTGGCTGTATATTCTCTCATTTTCACAGTTTTTGGGGATTCTGAGACAGAAAACTTTGAGGGAAAAGGGAGAAGAGAGAAGAAAATTTCTAGGGTTCTTTTTAATTTTTAGATTTTTTCTAAGTTTGGTTTGAATTCCAGAAAAACAAAAATACAAAAAAATCAATAGCTCGAGTATAGATTCTTGCTCGAGTTTTGTTTCCATTTCGAAAAAACAGAAAATACCACAAAATATTTTAGTTCAAATAATGGACCTTGATTGAAGTTTGGTTCTGAGTTCGTCGCGATTCGAAGTTGGTTCGCGGTTCCGTTATGGTAGATTATTGTCTCAAATTCTGATCGAAACTGTAGTTGTCTTCTGATCGTGTAATTGCTGGAATCTCCTTATTAATCCAAAACATCTTTCAGGTTCATCTCTCCTCTTCTTCTATTTATTTTTGTTATTAATGCTGTATTGAAGCCTTAGAAGAGCCATTAAAAGATGGGTTTAAAATTTATAGTGATAGCAAGAATTGGTTGATTCCTCTGTTTACTTCATGTCATTATATTTGATCATGAGGTGTGTGTAAATTTATAGTTCTATGTCGTTTGTGCTATTTGAGTTATTTTATGTGTTGTGTGCTTTTCTCCTTTGGTTTAAGAGGATAAATCAGTTTTTGAAAGTTTTCACTATCTGTTTCCAAGTTCCTAAGTAAGAATTGAAATTATGTGCTTGTTTGGGAGTTTCTTCTTTTGAAAATTATCTTCGTTACATGCTTGGGTTGAGTTAATCCGTTAATGAATGTCAATACAACACTTGATGTCGACTAATTTTCTGGAATTCAAAAGATGTTGGTTTCAAAATTAGTTTATTACTACTGTGATCTTCTATTTTATTAAAGGTCACTTGAAGCAGGTTTTAGTAGTCTATCATTGGAGTTGAATTATTTTATTTTGTCGAATCTTAAAGGCTGGAATTCAGTTTCTTGATTAAATGTTTTAATGGCATGTTATTTTCAATTTGGTTTTGGTTTTGGTTTGTAGCAGTTAGTAAGGTCTATTCAATTAATTAGAGATAAGAATATTTTAATGGCTCAGATTCACCTTTACTTTTGCTAGTTTTTTTTTACTTTCTCTGATTTTCATTTCTTTAATTGCTTTGGATGCTTTTCTGTTGGACGCTTTATTTTGGTTCATTTTGTTGATTATGGAATTATGTGTATGATGAATTGGATCGTGGGGAGTGGGGGATGGGGATGGGGATGGGGAAAGGCCGAGCTCATTAGTGATTAAATTGTTCTTGGCCAAATACATAAGAATTTGAGCATGATTTAGAAGTTCCCTTTTATTTATTTATTTTATTATATTATTCGCTAGTAACATGTTTAGGCCGACCATTCTTGGGTAGGCAAACTTTATGTCTTTTCTTTTATTCAAACAAGGTGAGAGGTCGTCCCTTTAGTTTATTATTTATCCGGAGAATGCCCTGTGATACTTATACTTGGAGGCCGTGACGAGCATCATGAAGGAAGCAGTGTAGGATAGATTAGAATTTTTAGTATATTTTCTTTTCTTTTCTCTTATTTTTCTTTTATTAGGCGGACGACCTCGAGCCTCTTTTGTGTTTACTTTCACTTTTATGTGTTTCTACCTCAATCTGAGTATTTTTTAAAGCCAACCGGATCAAGTATGCAACCGTTACGGACTTGGGAATGCCTAACACCTTCTCCTCGAGTCAAATGAACCCCCTTACAGAATCTCTGGTGCAAATTAGTTTTAGAGTCTAAATGTGTTTTAAAAGAAAAAGTCATTTTTTTTAAAAACAGTGACTTGGTACACCGAAACCAAATGTTAAGTGACGACTTTGAAAAAATCCTTTTTAACACAATCTTTCACTTTTCAAATTGAAAGCCCTTTCGAGCTTAAAAATCACGGGTTAGAGGTAAAAAAGGGGTCTGACACTACCAATCACTACTACAACTATAAAATTCATCCTCCTCCAGTTTAACGGATGTATCAAGTACTCGATAAAATAGTCGATGCGTAAACTTGGTCTGAACGCCTGGTTTTAAGTCCTTGCCTGGATCATAGGAGAAGACATTGGAGAGTGAGGAGATTTCATTCAAGGAGAGGCCAGAGGGTACTCGATAATTAATCGACGTGTACGCAAGCTGATCTGGACGTCTGGTTTTAAGTCCTAGCCTAGACCATAGGAGAAGGCATTTGGAGAATGAGGAGAATTCAATAAAGGAGAGGGTACTCGATAATTAGTTTACGTATACGCAAGCTGATCTGGACGCCTGATTTTAAGTCCTCGCCTAGACCATATGAGAAGACATTGGAGAGAGGAGAATTCATGAAAGTAATTTAAATCACAAACCTAATTATAATACTCGATAAGTGAAACATAGATAAGATTTATATATTGAACTTAATAGAAATAAATCTTATACATTTATTCATAAGTAATTTAAGGGAGTAGTTAAAAGAGCTAAAAGAAAACATAGAGAATGAAGGGATAACTATTCCTTATTAAGTTAGCTATACATATCAATATTCTTTTTAATATAAATTTACATATTTATATTATAATTCAAAATTAATATTTATATTATTTTTAAATAATTTATTACTCATTTAGATAGGTTACACGTGTAACGGGCGTACTATAAGACTAGCTAGTAGTATAAAAATTATTTATGATGTTAATGTATAGCTGAACATTTCTTCTCATCCCCCACTCTTCACTCTTCTCAAACATATCAACCCGAAAAACATAGGGAAAAAAAACAAAAACACAGAAAAAATCTTATCCAAATAGAATGCAATCCTTACTCCAAATTAAATTATTTTCACAAAATTTGAACGTGTTGTAGACGATTTATTGTTTAAATCACGGGTGGAAATAGTGTTTTATATATATATATATATATATGACACACATACATTGCAAGTAGGTGGTTTACATACAACTTTGCAAAGTTGTAGCACAAAGATAATAAGCCGAAATTCAACATCTAACTCCATATATGTTTTCGAAACTGCTATTTAATTTTTTTTAAAGCTTAAGCTTCTAACCCGATCTCCGAATCAGTAATTATGATTCAAATTTTAGTTCAACAAATAAAAATCATTTAGGTGGTGAAAACTAGATTCTTAAGGTAATCCAGCATTGTTGAACAAGCTTAAATATGTGAGTTTATATTTTAAATTTGATTTTGCGAGAAATGTGGAGTGAGTGTTATTTAGACTTGTTAGAAATATTGTAAGGAAGTTGTTTATAAAATTTAAAGTCATTTAATAGAGATTTGGACTGATTTTAAACAAGAATTGCACTTTTATACAAGGCAAGCATGTTACATATATAGGTGTATAAATAAGTTTCAGTCGTGTGTTTAAAATAATGAACAAAATAATTTAATAAGAGTGTTTGACTGACAAACTATATTTAAAATTTACTCCATTCCATGCAAGAAGAAAATATCTTTTATGGAATTTGATTCATGTATAAAAGCAACTGCATAATGATGTTAGCATTTTCATCGATTTTTTCTAATGAGATAAACTTTCCCTAAACTTTTGAATACTATAAAATTGTATGTATTTGGATTTTGTATAACATACTACAATATTTTTATCTTTACAAAATAACAAGTGTCTTTAATTTTCTTTCTGCTTCAATTTTAGTTTCTTTATTCTTCTTATCTTTTTAATTTTAATTTAAACTAATGTTAGAACCCATGTGATGCGCGGATAATATGACATAATTAATCTTATAAAATTATGATCTAATATATCATACTATTTTAATAAATCTTAGTTGTTAACTTATTATTTAATATAGTATGCAGAAATATAATAAAATCTATACAAAATCAAAGAATACACATCATACAGTAATGAAATAAATTGCTTTTTCTTATTTATTCTTTATTAAATTAGCAAGTAGTTAGTATTATACATTTATCAATATGACTTTTTGTTAACTCGTCAATTGGCTTAATATTTTGATAAGAGATTTTTTTCTTCTTATACAATATTTGAAACTTATTTACTAAAATTGTTCTAATTTTATATATTACCCGCCATAAATAAGAATTACTTACAAATTATATACATTTCATTATTAGTGCCTTATTAGAGGATTTAATTACACTATTTTTCTTTTTTCTGTCCTCTCCTCTTTCCGTATTCTCTCTCTCTCTCTTTATATATATATATATATATATATATATATATATATATACACACACACAATCTATTACTAGTGCCTTAAATTAGGAGATTTAGTTACACTATTTTCCGCGAAAAAAATATTACACCATTTTCCTTTTTTATTAAAGTGGAAAAATATTGGAAAAATTCCTCTTTCCCTATGTTGTTTTTCAGCTGTGTTTTTAAGGTAATTTCAACTGGGTTTCCATGAATTTTGTAAGCTTCTTGGACTTTTTTTGAGCAGATTTTTGCGGCTGTTGATGGTTGGTTTTGGGCTTGGTTTTAGGTGTAAAAGTGTGCAATTTGTCGACTATTTTGCTGGGTTTAAAAGTGGTTTAAGTGGCTGATTTTTGTGGCTGAACACGTGAGTCGAAATTAAATAAAATGTTCAATGCCTCTACCTCAGTCGATGTAGCACCGACAACAACATCAATAGAAATCAACAGTGATAAATTTATATGTTACAACAATATACAAATTAAAAATAAAATTTCGTACAAATTTGATACATCTACAATAATATATAAACTAAAAATAAATTTTATATAACTAATTATATATTGTACGACATATTTACAACTTATCTACAACATTCATACATTATTTTTACCCAGTTGAATACATCTATAACATCATACAACTTAAATACAATTTTTATGCAAATTTTATACAATATGTCTTTTGCATGTATTTTGTATCTGATTTGTATATATTTTGTATGTGGCGTGTTCTTCTTCCTCTCTAAAATTCCAATCAAAACTTCATGTTCTTCTTCCTCTCTAAAATTCCAATCAAAACTTTCTCTCTTTATACAACTTTGATACATTTCAATAACTTTATGTAAAAAGATAGTATTTATACAACAAGAAAGCATAAAAAAAACAGAGAAAATCAAAGGAAGAAAAATTGGGGGAAAAATAGAGAAGGAAAGTAGAGAGACGAAGAGAGAGAGAGAGGGGGG
>AWOL01S0042762.1:50206-61502 GCA_000715115.1 Nicotiana otophora
TTTTTGAAAACCCAAATTCGATTTCAAAGCTTCAAAGCTTTTTAATGGCTGTCAATGGTGGAGAGTCAAACACCTTCAAAATTTATAATCCTACATAGAATTAGGAGAGATTAAAGTCTCCGCATATGTTATAGCCCAACTAAAGCGAAGTGAATCTTTAGGCTTTGCAATTTTAACTTCCTTGAGCATTCGCTTTTTCAAATCATAAATTGATATTCCTTATAAGTCTTTAGACTTTGCAAGAGAGAGAGAGAGAGAGAGAGAGAGAGAGAGAGAGAGAGAAAGACGAAGAGAGGGAGACGGAAAGAGAGGATGTGCAATAATAAAGGGATAAGGAAATAATTGATATTCCTTATTCAATTTCTAATATAAAGGAATACTCATTTAAAACTTATTTGTATATAATTAGTAAATTGTATATGACCATGTAATTAAGTTAAAATTTGATGAGGGAGGGTAATAAAGTTTCATATGTAGTATAGGAAGATAAAAATCCCTTTTGATAATACTTCTCTTTTAATTAGTATAGAAATTTAATTAGTATATATATATATATATATATATATATATATATTTTATGCTATCGCCTGAAATTCTTTTTTTCCTTTTATAGTATTCTTCCTTTATAACTATTTATTTATTTTGATTTTAGTTAAGTGTATATATACGACTTTTCTCATCATAATTCTAATTATAAGTCTTATATTTTTATATTTTATCACAAATTTATATTTAATTTCTTTTTTGGTCCTTACTTATCTAATTGTATTATCCATTACTTAATATTATTAAATTGTCATGTGAAATTGTAATAAATTACCAATTTAATATAATACAACGAATATAATTTTATATTATATAATACAATGAATATTATTCTTGATATTTAACTTGACTTTATCCTATATTTCGAGTATTATTTATTTACTTAATTTTATCAAATAAATTTAAAGTGTGGATGAAATCACATTATATATATTTTCCCCTTCATACATTAGTTTTTGTTCTGCAATATTTCAATTTTTTTCATTTAATGTTTATCTATAATACGAATATAATTATTACAATTTTTCTAAATGCATGGTGTTGAATTAGTTCAAAGGTTAAACAAAGAAGTTATTTTAATATATGTTGTAACGACCCGACTGGTCGTTTGGAGCCCTGACACGTCATTCGGCGGTTCGAGGTCTTGAGTGACTTCGCTTCAGGTGTTATGACTTGTACGTGTAGTTGGAATTAAATTTAGGGAAGTTCAGAGTCGGTTTGGAAAGAAAATTCTAAATTTGAAAACTTTAAGTTGAAAGAGTTGACCAAACTTTGACTTTTAAGTAAACGACCTCGGAATCGTGATTTGAAGGTTCCAACAGGTTCGTATGATGATTTTGGACTTGGACGTATGTTCGGATCGGGCTTTGGATGATACAGGAGCATTTCAGTTCCTATTATGGAAGTTGGCATTTTGGAAGAATTTTATTTAAATTGAGTTGAAGTGCATTTTCAATGTTATCATTGCCCGTTTGGGATTCTAAGCCTGGGAATAGCTCTGTATGGTGATTATGGTATTGGGAGTGTGTCCGGATATGGATTTAGAGGTCCCCAGGTCATTTGGCGAAAGTTGAAATTTGGATTATTTTTGAGAAATTTGATCGGGAGTGGACTTTCTAATATCGGGGTCGGATTTCGATTTCGGAAGTTGGAGTAGGCCCATAATATCGAATGTGACTTGTGTACAAAAATTTGAGGTCAATCGGGCGTGATATGATAGGTTTTGGCATCGAATATAGAAGTTTGAAGCTCTAAAGTTCATTAAGCTTGAATTGGGGTGCGATTCATGATTTCGATGTTGTTGGATGTGATTTGATACCTCGAGCAGGTCCGTGTTATGTTATTTGACTGGTTGGTGTGATTGGACGGGGTCCCGGGGGCCTTGGGTAGATTCCGGATGGTTAACGGATCGAATTTGAATTTGAGGAAGAACTGAAGCAGCTGGGCATCTGGTATAACCGCACCTGCGTGAAGAGGGCCGCGGGTGCAAGCCCGCAGGTGCGGGAGATGGCTCGCAGAAGCGGAAGGAGCCAAGGTTGCTGAGAACCGCAGAAGTAGAAGGATTTGCGAAGGTGCAATGGCGCAGGTGCGATGTCAGTAGCCGCAGAAGCGGCAAGGGCCGCAGGCGCGGATGGAGTTCCGCAAAAGCGGACGCGCAAAAGCGGCCTAAGAGCCGCAGGTGCAAAAATGTCGCTGGGTAGTGGGGTTTCTTTAAAACGGGAATTGGCCCATTTTTCTCCCATTTTCATTTGGTTTGGGCGATTTTGAAGAGCTTTAAGGGGAGATTTTCAGAAAGCAACTCAAGGTAAGTGATCCCCACTTATTATAAGTTAAATACATGGTTTGCATAGGAATTTAAACATGACAATTAGTAGAAATTGTGGGGGGTTTTGGTAGAAAACCTAGAATTTGGTGTTTTGGATTTTGACCACGAATTTGAGCATGGAATTGGGAATAAATCATATATTTGAGTTCATAAAGTTATGGGTAATGATTATCTTAAAATATTTTCGGAATCCGGACACGTGGGCTCGAGGACGATTTTATCGACTTTTCGAGCGGAGTTGGGAATGGTTGTAAATTGAATTGTTATCAGTATTAGAGTATATTTACATTGGTTTGCATATTGTCTGGCTAGTTTGGAGCGTTGGGCATCGGTTTGAGGTGCTAGAGTGGCGTTGGAGCCAGTTATGGAACTTCGGAGCGAGGTAAGTCTCCTTCCTAACCTTGTAAGAGGGAATTTACCCCATAGGTGAACTAAATCAATATGTGCTTCTAATTGTGGGGGCTACGTACGTACGAGGTGACGAGAGTCCGTGCGTAACAACTATTATGCTTAAGTCCGGGTAGTTTAGGACCCCAAAAGCATGCCATACTTGTGATAATTGTAACCTCATTGTCAATTTAAATTGCTTAAATTATATCGAACTTGGTAAATAAATTTCTAAAAGGATTAAACTTATTTTCTTGACCGTTAAGAGAAGAGTGACATTTTCCTTGGGTAATTGCTCCTTAATGAATTCTTGAGTGATTGTTTGATGTTGTTTACTTTTGTGGAACGGGCCGAACGCCTCGACAGATTAAATAGATGCATCTATGGTTCGCACCGTTCGACCCTTCGGCAGTACACAGTTTAATATTATGTTGGATCGGGCCGTATGACCTCGACATGATTTGCGCATAACATAATTGATTGTTTTGGAATTTTCGATAATTAATATGGCCTCATTGGCGGGAGATATAAATTGTTAAAAGATGAAAATAAATTTGAAAATTTCTTATGAACAAAAGAATTGTCTACTTATTTCATGACATTGAGCTTACAGCCGTCCTACGTAACCCATGCTTATTTATATCATTGATGTTTTATCTATAGCCCATAGTAAGTGTCGGAGCAGGCCCCTCGTCACTACTTCTTCGATGTTAGGCGGGATACTTACTGGGTACACGTTGATTTATGTACTTATACTACACTTGCTGCACATTTTTGTGCAGGTGTATATATGCCTAGTGGCCTTATGGGTGCAGAGGCGCGGTTATTACGGGGATTTAGGTGAGCTGCATTCCACGTTACAAGTCCGCAACCAGTAGAGTCTCCTTCAGAGTATTTATATTTTCCTGTCCAATTTGTATTTTGGACAGATGTTGTATTTTAATTTACATTCTTAGTTGAGGCTCATGCACTTGTGACACCGGGTTCTGGGATGATTATGGGATTATTCAGTATTGAAATTTGCAAAAAACATTATTATTTACTCTGTGAAGTTCATCATTTATTATTTAATTGAAGGAAAGTTACGATTTTAGAAATATTAAAATGAGAATTTACTAATTATCGGTGTTGGCTTGCCTGACAGTAGTGTCTGGTGCCATCACGACCTTTCAAGGATTTTGGGTCGTGACAACATGATATCAGAGCACTAGGTTCACTTAGGTCTCATGAGTCATGAGCGAGTCTGGTAGAGTCTTTCGGATCGGTATGGAGACGTCTGTACTTATTTTCGAGAGGCTACATATTTGTTAGGAGCACTTCCCTTCTTGATTCCTTATTGGGCAATTTGATTCCTTTGAGGCTTATGCCTTCATTTCTTTCTCATTCAATCTTATGCGACGTGAACCGCTGGTTATAAATCGGGAATTGAGGAATTGTAATGGTACTACAGATGTGGTGCGGGATGTTTCTCCATGCGTAATTGATTGGGCTATTGTCGTCGCCTTGTGAAAGGATATTCTGTCATTTCGGCTCAGTAGTTGTACTTTTGAGAGCTTTGAGGCTATGCACAGGTTGCTATGATACTCATGAGTTGTTATCGCACAGTATTGATGTGATGGTAGGATGCTTGCCTATGTCTCGGGGTAGTGAATGACTTGAAATGAGGTTTACTCAGTGAATGATTCAGAGATTCGGTATTTTACTTCCGACGGAGGAAAGGCAATCGAACTAAGAATGTTCAGACTTGGGTTGATGGAGTAGCGGGACTCGATATTTTCGAGCATGGTGGAATCTTCGCATGTGATATGGCGTAATCATCCTTGATTGGTTATAATGTATTAAGTTTGCCGGTGTTATGGTTTTCTTTCAATTCGCCTTGGGGAAGAGTATTATAAATGGTGCCGAGAAAGCGGCTGTCAGAGGTCGTAGTGTGCAGAGGTTCAGGATCGAATCGACATTCCTGGTATTGATCAAGTTAGCGGTCGCGTGGTGTTGACGAAGCTTCTGCGAAGAATTCTACTAGCTACCTGGTAAGAGATTGAATGTGTAAATATGGCTAGTAGTTCAGAGTGTTCATTAAAAGTTAATGGAAGGATTTTGAGGAATTTGGTGGGTTGATTGTGCTAGATCATGTCGATGAAGGAAGAATCTTGGTGGGTTCCGGGTTTATGCAATAGTAGCTTCAAGCTAAGTGGGAGAGTCCCACCGCCTACAATTGGATTGCATGGTCGTCTATTTGTAATATTTTGAGTTATCGGCATATTGATGGGTTATTACGACTAAGGAAAGAGAATATCAGTGGTAATTTGAGCAAGCAATTTGAGGAATGTGTGCTATAGTTGGCCTTATCGATTCATGCTCAGGCTTTGGGAAGACTCAAGATTTATGCTTCGTGTAGAGGCGAGTTACAAGGAAGATGATTCGGCCAGATGCTTCTTTGAGAGGGTGCTCATGTGCTAGCAGAGCCTTGGAGTTGATTATATTCGGGACCAAGTCAGAGTGGGTGACTCTCAATAACGGTCCTAGTGGATTCAAAAGTTAAGGTGTGGTGCCTAAGGATTTCGAGTCCATAGTATGGTTGAATATCGAGATTTTGTAGCGGATTATGATAAAAGGAGCCTGGAGTGTTCCGTGTTATATTTGGTCTATGGGGTATCATGAGAGGAAGGGGAGCATGTAACTTTGGATTTATAGAAGAATCATCAGAATGGGTGTATCAGTTGAATACGCGATTATGCGCACAAGGAGGGTATGAAATGGTTCGTGGGTTTTGAGACTATGTGGTCTTGTGAAATACGATCACTCAGGACGAGTGCGGATTGAGTTCGCCATGTTTTGAATGGAGCTATTATTATTCCTAAGGAAAGTCCAGGGTAAATTAGAAAGAGTCGGGTCAGTTAGAAATGGTTGAATCGGCATAATGATGGCAATGATCAGCTCCTTCAGTTTGTTGGGTTATTCATGTGATTTGTGATAGTACGTGCGAGGTTTGACAGTCACCGTAACTGATCTTATTTGGAGGCTTTCGAGTATTATGGCCTGTTATGTGCAGATAGATCCCGGAAGGGTTATGTTGGTTTAGACCACTACTTGAGGTTACTATTTTCTGCGGATATGAAGATTCAGTCGCGTGTTGCGATGGCCCTCTTGGAATGAGTTGAGTAAAAGGTTTCTATGTGATGAAGTGTTTACCCTATTAGTAGTTTGGAAGTTAAGATGAAATTCTTGTACTCTTGCGCATTGGCATGATTAAGTGCAGTGATCGGCACGGGATTCAAAAATTGAGGATCAAGGGTGCAGTTTGGTGTAGACAAGAATGTCAAGAACTCGGATAAGCGGGAATGAATTCAGATGGTGAGAGTAAGTTAGTATTGTCTTTAGCGTCACCTGAGATTGGTGTCTTGTGTAAGAGGCTTTGTGTATTGATTTGCGGATCCTTGATTTGCTTTACAGCATTAGCGTGGCCGATGGTATGAATGTACAGACTTGTTACCTTGTGCGGAAGGTCATGGGAGCATATTCCACGGGAAGATTGTATAAGTGTGACGCGTAGTCACTTTATTGATTGAAGAATGGAAACCAAGTATAAAGATTGTGGTAATATCGCTGATTTGGGAATTTATGCTGGAGGATGCTCGGTTCATTTAGTGGTGGACTCTGGAAGTTTGTTCCGGTTATGATGGTTGTTCTTATGTGTTATGGAAAAGAAAAAGGGTTATTATGGTCCCTTGAAAGGTTATTTGCCTAGTACGGTGCGATCAGAATCGGCTTGAGGTCCATGAAATGATTTAAATATGAATATGGGCTCTGTATCATGCTGGATGTATTCAGCATAGTGCTCCTTTTGGAGGAGTACTCGGACGTTGGATGGCGTTCCGTCGTCGGCTATTTCATGTAATACTATATTGCGCCGTGTGAGTTGTGAAACGACTTGATAAATTTCACATGTGTTGAGGTTCCGCATAGCGATGATGTTATGTGAGCATGATGGCTCTCGAGATTCAGATCATATATCGCACCTTAGTTGTGCTTGACTTTTGTAGCGTATGGCACTATCTATCTCCCCAGGGATGGTATTACGCACTTAGCGTGCTTGTGGCCGATATTCAGGTATTTTGTAATAATGAGCATTCTAGCTCGGTAAGTATCTCCTTATATAGATTTTATGTTTGGATCGGGTTGCGCGCCGCAACAATGTGATGTTGAGTACAGTCCCCTATATCTATTTTCATGTGTTTATTTTCCATTTTCTGAGGAAGGTTCGTAACACCTTTTCGGTTGTCTAGTTAGCTACGTGGGTTGAGTAGTCCTTTCCAGAGTTCGTTTTCTTTATGTATCACATTCGATTTGGTAGCTTGTTGGCACATTGTGGCATCACATGAGACCTTTGATCGTGTCTGGGTTGGCTTATTGCTTGAGCAACTTATACTGGTAGAGACAAGATTATTGGATCTGGGATCAGTGCGATCGAATTATATACAGTATATTAAAGAGAAAATACCATTATTTGGTTCATAATGAGGTGATGATTCTAGTCAAGAGGGGAGATTCAATGGTTTGTTGACTCGGCAGTTGGTTATGAATTTCTACACATCTCTTCTGTTGTGGTGGTATTGCAAGAGTTGGAGCAAGACTTATATATGCCATGAGGTGCATTGTGAGCATCGAATTCGTGAAATTTTGGCTATTGTTATCAGGGGATATTATTATGGTCATGTAAGTTAGGCAGTGCATAGTGTGGATTCAGCAAAGGTATGCAGTCATGTATTGATACGTCGTATAGAGGTTGATACAGTGTTCATATGATGGAAACGGGCCTGGCGGAGAATTCCGAATGTTGGAATTGGGCTCTAAAAGCCCATTTGGGTGATTAAAAAGGGAGTATCTTCATATTAGCTCAAGCTAATGTGCTCAACTGAGTTGTGATACGAGTGAGTGCACGAGGTGTTGACCAGTGATTTCAGACAACTTTGAAACAATCCTTAACACGTTCGAGGATAAATATATGTTTAAGTGAGAGAAAATGTAACAACCCGACTGGTCGTTTGGAGCCCTGGCACGACATTCAGGGGTTCGAGGGCTTGAGTAGCTTCTCTTCAGGTGTTATGACTTGTACATATGGTCTGAATTAAATTTCGAAAAGTTCAGAGTCAGTTTGGAAAGAAAATTCTAAATTTGGAAACTTTAAGTTGAAAGAGTTGACCAAACTTTGACTTTTGAGTAAACGACCTCAGAATCGTGATTTGAAGGTTCCAACAGGTTCGTATGATGATTTTGGACTTGGGCGTATGTTCGGATCGAGCTTTGGATGACCCAGGAGTATTTCGGCGCTTATTATGGAAGTTGGCATTTTGGAAGAATTTCATTTAAATTGAGTTGAAGTGCATTTTCAATGTTATCATTGTCCGTTTGGGATTCTAAGCCTGGGAATAGGACCATAATGTCGAATGTGACTTGTGTGCAAAACTTTGAGGTCAATCGGACGTGATTAGATAAGTTTTGGCATCGAATATAGAAGTTTGAAGTTCTACAGTTCATTAAGCTTGAATTGGGGTGAGATTCATGATTTCGATGTTGTTGGATATGATTTGAGGCCTCGAACAGGTCCGTGTTATGTTATTGGACTGGTTGGTGTGATTGGACGCCCGGGGCCTCGGGTGGATTCCGAGTGGTTAACGGATCGAATTTGAATTTGAGGAAGAGCTGAAGCAGCTGGGCATCTGGTGTAAACGCACCTGCGTGAAGAGTGCCGCAGGTGCGAGCCCGCAGGTGCGGGAGATGGTTCGCAGAAGCGGAAGGAGCCAAGGTTGTTGAGAACCGCAGAAGCAGAAGGATTTTTGCAGGTGCGATGGCGCAGGTGCGATGTCAGTAGCCGCAGAAGTGGAAAGGGCCACAGGTGCGGATTGAGTTCTGCAGAAGCGGCCTAAGAGCCACAGGTGCGAAAATGTCGCTGGGCAGTGGGGTTTCTTTAAAACGGGACTTGGCCCATTTTTCTCCCTTTTTCATTTGGTTTGGGCGATTTTGAAGAGCTTCAAGGGGAGATTTTCAGCAAGTACCTCAAGGTAAGTGATCCCCTGTGATGACCCAAAATGTCATTTTTAAATTTAATAAGTAATTCTGTGCTCTAAGACCTCGAAAATTACCGTTTATTATTCCTCGACTTGTGTGCGCAGTCCGTAAATTGTTCCGGAAAGTTTTCATGTGAAAAATGAATTAAAATATGAAATAGAGCTTTAAAACTCAACTGAGTTGACTTTGGTCAACCATTTTAGCAAACGAACCCGGATCAGTGTTTTAACAGTTCTGGTAGCTCCGTATCATGATTTGGGACTTGGGCGTATGCCCAGAATTTAATTTGGAGGTCCCTAGCTCAAGTTATGACCATTTAACAGAACTAGCAATTTAAAGGCTAAAGATTTTTAATTTTGACCATGGGGTTGACTTTTTGATATCGGAGCCGAAATCCGATTCTTGAAATTTGAACAGCTCCGTTATGTCATTAATGACTTGTATGCCAAATTTGAAGTCATTCCGAATTCATTTAATATGTTTTGGCACGAGATTTGCAAATTGAAAAGTTTAAAACTCAAAGTTTGAATTGGGGCGTGAATTGTAATTTTAGCGTTGTTTGACGTGATACGAGACCCCGAGTAAGTCCGTATTATGTTATTTGACTTGTTGGTGTATTCGTACGGGGTCCCGAGTACCCCCGAGAGTGATACAAATTGAAATCGGATCAAGAACTGGACTTAAGCAAAATCTGTATTTTTCCTTCTGCTGTAATCGCACATGCGGATATTTCTCGCAGGTGCGAGCTCGCAGAAGCGAGCTTTTGATCGCAGATGCATCCGGGCGTGGCTGTGCAAAAGTTTGCAGGTGCGGAAACCTGCACGCACCCGCACGTCCGCAGAAGCGGACCAAATAATCGGAGAAGCGAAGGCAGCGCATGTTCGCATTTTTCCTCCGCAGGTGCGAGGCCTCGCCTGGAAGTCCCATTTTGCAGATGCGAGCCCAGGCACCGCAGGTGTGAAAATGCCTGGGCAGTGTATATACCGAAGAGTCCGATATTTTTACTCATTTTGGTCAATTTGAGCTCGGTTAAGGCGAATCTTTGGGCGCTTTTCACGAAAAACATTGGGGTAAGTGTTCCTTATCCTATATTAATTATAATTCATGATTCCATACTCGTTTATATCATGAATCTGTGAATTTATGGAAGAAAAATCAGATTTTTCTAAAATCTTCCAAAAACGAAAATTTAAGATTTGAAGGTCTGTTTGATATCGTAATTGGATAATTTTTGTATGATTGAACTCGTAACGGAACATGTGTTCGGATTTCGCGAGTTTTTTTTTTAGGATTTGAGATGTGGGTCCCACTGTCGAATATTTAAATGAATTTCGAATTTTTATCCGGAAAATTAGTAAATTCATATGAAATTAATTCCTATGATTAGTGTTGAATATATCGAGTTGTTTGTGAATAGATTTGAAGCTTTTGCGGCAAATATAAAAGGAAAAGTTGTGGTCGAATAATTGATTGGAATTTGCAAAGCGAGGTAAGTGTCGTGGTTAACCTTGACTTGAGGGATTAGAACCCTTAAATGATTTGTTATGTGAATTGCATGTGAACGATGTATAGACGAGGTGACGAGTGTCTATACGTCGTCAAATTAATTGTTTGCCTGCTTACTTGAGAAATCATAAATTGTTTAAAATCTTAAATTAATTATTATAATAATTGTTTCTCTCCTATTCTTTGCCAAATATAAATTCTTAAATTCCTGTAATAATTGCTACATGCTTATTTGAATTATGTGCATTAATTGCTACTTGACATTTAGCATATTAAATATTAAAGTGTCTATTTTCTCTATAATTTTTATAATAAATTATTATTTGTCATTGTTTGGTTCATAAATAAATTATAATTATTGTGTGCCTTGATGCTTAATAATTTCTCATTGGTCGTGGTGTTTATTGGAGTAAACTTTATTACATTTATGAGTTGTTTAAAAATTATATTGGGGGAACGGGTTGCACGCCGCAACGAAAATGAAAGTATAAATATATATATTGGGGGATCGGATTGCACGCCGCAATAGACTTATTTAAAAGTCAATATTGGGGGATCGGATTGCACGCCGCAATAGACTTATCTAAAAGTTAATATTGGGGGATCGGATTGCACGCCGCAACAGACTTATTTAAAAGTCTATATATATACTTGATTGAAATAAATATATGACGGACTTGATTAAAAGGAATATATTGTGAGAGCGGCTTGCACCCTGCAACAAAATGAATGTGAATATATTGTGAGAGTGGGTTGCACGCTGCAACAGAATTGGTTGAAATAATAATGGATTATGACTGTCGAGTTGGCTTCAATTATTATAAATGAGTTACCTGATTTATTTTTATTATTTGTTGTTGTTATTAATATTGCGTACAGGTTAATATAAGTGAACCGCCTTAGCCTCGTCACTACTTCGTCGAGGTTAGGCTCAGCACTTACCAGTACATGGGGTCGGTTGTA
>AWOL01S0042763.1:10755-26845 GCA_000715115.1 Nicotiana otophora
GGGAGTTCGGCGGCCGCCGATGTAGAAGACTGCGGTTTTGTCCTTCGTGAGACTACCACAGTGCATATCGGGGAGAGCCCACAGGCTAGTCCCGATGCTATTTGTTTGGAGGATACGGATATATAACCTGCGGGGGATGCGGTCGAAGACGTGGTGGGCAGTGACGGCCCTATTCTTCCCAGACGCGAAGAGGCCTCGTCTTTTAGGGTTGCGGCGGACGTACCCTCTTCGATTGATGATAGAGGTAAGGTTATTGCTGAGGAGGATATTGGATCCGATTCTGACATGGATGTAGACTAGCTGAGGATAATTGACGAGGGGCTTACTCAGCTTGAAGTGAGATTGAAGGGGGGTTCGAGGACTATTACGATCCCGATGGACCGTAATATTCTCGTGGACACCGAGAAGATTATCCCCTCCCTTGTCCCTCTTAGTTCTGAAGTTGAAGGTACGACCCTCAAGACTATGAATGATAGCGACCTGTCGAATAATATTGTCGGCCTCGCCCTTCAGGTAAGTACATTTGCTGTTAGTTATTTTCCTTTGGTTTTTTTCTTTCACAATCTCTAACTTCCTTTGTTCGTTTTGTAGACAGATATCTTAGAAAATTGAGAGTGCTCGTAAGGAGAAGAGGCATAAATATATCTATGTGAAGTTGAAGGACAAGTACTTCAAAGTCCTCGAGAAGTACCGGGAGCTTCAGTGTCGACTTCGCGAAGGCAGCGATATGCGCCAACTGAGGGAGGACTTGAAGGCCAGAGATGAGGAGCCGGTGCAGATGGTGGGGAAGTACAGCGTCTTGGAGCGTATGTTGAGGAGCAATGAGGAAGAGCTCAGCAAGAGGGTCGAATCCTAGTGTAGTGATCTCGAAGCTTAGGTGTTTTTGCTGCGAGCCCAGCTTGAGGAGTGTCAATTCAGGGTAGAGGCTCTTAGTGGCGAGGTCGCCGAGAAGATGGAGGAGCTAGAGAAGGTGGAGTCCGCTTGGTCAGAGGCTTTGACGAAGGCGGAGTTTCTTGAGATGGTGATCTGGACTCTCCGTTCCGAGCGAGAAAATGACTTTAACAATGGCCAGGCTTAAAGAAGAGCACTCGATGAGAGGATTGGAGAATTGGAGAAAGAGACTTCTGGCCTCTACGATCGAGTTGCTACTCTAGAGGCCGAGAAGGTCCGATTACTACCACAAACGTCCTCTTTTTGTACTTCATATTTTCCTAATGTTCTTCAGGAGTTATATAAGGAGTGGATTCATGCCGAGGCTCAGTTAGATATCTTTCAAGATTTACATGCGAGGGGATATGTTTTTTAGACTGCCCTCGAAGATGTTTGTGTTAAGGTTCTTGAAGCTCGATTCTCTTGTGGGTATGATCCAGTTATGCCTGAGGCTGGTGAGGATGAGGGGGACGAGGGTGTAGACCGGCTCAAGGAGAATTCCTGGTATGATGCCACATATCCTGACGGCGAAGGTGGCGATGGCAAGGGTATTGATGGTCAGGGTGGCGACGTTGTTGAGGACCAAGTTGGCGAGGATGTTGAAGGCCGTAATAGTGGTGACCAATAGTTTTTTCTTTTGATTTTTTGTGTATTTTTTGCCGGCGTCTTCACGAGCCTATTGTAAATAGTTTTGAGTATATGAAATAAAGTTGTTCCTTGCATCTTCTTCTCTTCTTGTGGTTTATTTTCTGTACTTGTGTATATTTTTATTTCTTTGTTGGGATGTGGCCGAGGGCCGATAGATGTTTGTTCGAGCGAGGTCGAACATAATCTTTCGTTAAATTGCGGCTGAGGGCCGGTAGGTGTTTGTTCGAGCTTAGTCGAACATAACCTTTCGTTACATCATGGTCGAAGGCCGGTAGGTGTTTGTTCAAGATTGGTCAAACATAACCTTTCGTTAAAATGCAGCCGAGGGACGATAGATGTTTGTTCGAGCTTGGTCGAACATAACCTTTTATTAGATCACAGTCAAGGGCTGGTAGATGTTTGTTCGAGCTTATTCGAACATAACATTTCGTTAAATCGCGGCCGAGGGGCGGTAGGTGTTTGTTCGAGCTTAGTCGAACATAACCTTTCGTTAAAATGCAGCCGAGGGACGATAGATGTTTGTTCGAGCTTGGTCGAACATAACCTTTTATTAGATCACAGTCAAGGGCTGGTAGATGTTTGTTCGAGCTTATTCGAACATAACATTTCGTTAAATCGCGGCCGAGGGGCGGTAGGTGTTTGTTCGAGCTTAGTCGAACATAACTTTCCGTTAAATTGCGGTCAAGGGCTGGTAGGTGTTTGTTCGAGCTTAGTCGAATATAACCTTTCATTAAATCGCGGCCGAGGCCAGTAGGTGTTTGTTCGAGTTTAGTCAAACATAACCTTTCGTTAAATCGCGGCCGAGGTCCGGTAGGTGTTTGTTCGAGCAGGGTCGAACATAACCTTTCATTAAATCGTGGCCGAGAGCCGGTAGGTCGAACATAACCTTAACACGAAAAAGGTGTGCTAATAAGTGTAAGTTTCTTATTGCTTTGAAATTATTGCTTTGGTTACATAATTAGAGAAATTTACAGATTTTTGGGTGTTGGCTGGCATTCCAGTCCTAGTCCCAGACTATCTAGTCCCTTCATTGGTTGACCTGGAGAGTATTGAGAGGTTAAGCAATGAAATAGTAATCACGACTCTACTTTTGCTTACTTCAACCCGAAGTGTTCCCTTCATCACCTCGTTAAAAACCTCCTTGAGAAAACTCAAATGGGACAAAACTCAAGTGAGGGAAAAGGAGTACGACTTGGGGAACGCTTTTTCTCTCAAAAGTTGAAGTATTTTAGGTGGTTGATATTCCAGTTGTTTGGTAGTAGTTTTCCTTCCATTGTCTCTAGTTGGAATGAACCCTTGTTCGTTGTGGCTGTGATTTTGTACGAACCATCCCGGTTTGTTCTCAACTTGCCTTCTCGGGGATCTTTGCTCGCTTGCGTTTTGGCTTTCAGTACATAATCCCCGACTTTAAGCGGCTGGATCTTCGCTTTCTTGTTGTAATAACGCCCTGCTTGTTATTTTTGGGCGACCATTCTTATGTAGGCCATGTCTCTTTGTTCGTCAATTTCGTCGAGTTCCTGCATTCTTCTCTCGTCGTTGCTCATGTCGTGAAAGTACCTTAGGCTGGGTTCTCCGACCTCGACCGGTATTACTGCCTCAGTCCTATATACCAAAGAGTAGGACGTCTCTTATGTGCTCGTCTCCGGAGTTGTTCGATAGGCCCATAATACTTTTGGTAGCATTTTCGGCCACAGTCTCTTGGAGTCTTCGAGTTTTTTCTTCATGATGTTTAGTATAGACTTATTGGAGGACTTTGCTTACCCGTTACCCGCTGGATGATATGAGGTTGAGAGTATCCTCTTGATATGCCATTTCTCGAAAAACTCGGTGGTTTTCTTCCCTGTGAATTGTGGTCCGTTGTCACAGCTGATTTCCTTGGGTAGGCCGAATCGACATATGGTGTTTCTCTATATAAAGGTGATTACCTCATATTTCGGTATTTGGGCGAATGCTCCTGCTTCCACCCATTTAGAGAAATAGTCAGTTAAAACCAAAAGGAATCGTACATTACCTCGCCCCGCTGGGAGGGGGCCCACGATGTCCATTCCCCATTTGATGAACGACCAATGAGAGGTGACTAAATGGAAGTGTTCGTCTGCTTGGTGAATCATTGGGGCGTACTTTTGGCACTATTCGCATTTCCTCATGAAGTCTGTGACATCCCTTTTCATGGTGGGCTAGTAGTAACCCGCCCATATGAGGCATCTGACCAGTGCTCGATTACCGGAATAAGCTCCGCAATGGCCTTCGTAGACTTCTTCGAGGACGCGCTGGTTTTGGTTCGGTCCTAAGCACTTCGCCAGAGGGCCTCCGTAAGTCCTCTTGTATAGGTCGCTATGAAGGAGAATGTATGTGGCCGCTTGCATTCTTAGTTTTTTGTCCTCTTTTTTTCACCTGAGAGTGTGTCGTCCTGCAAATATGTGATAATGCGATTGCGCCAGTACCAAGTTAAGTTTATGATTCTTACCTCGATTTGGTCTAGTGATGAGTTGAGGAGGTGGACTACATTTTTATCTCCGGTTGTGACGGCTAGTTTGGCGAGGCCCATTTGGTCAGCCTCCTCGATAGCTCGCGTTTATGCAAAATGCTCCTCAGGGGAAAAGTTGTGACGACCAAGATGGGATGGCATTGGAAATAGGGTCTAAGCTTCCGTGAAGCTACAACCAAGGTCAGAGCCAATTTTTTGAGGTGTGGGTACCTCATCTTGACATCGATGAGTGTTTTGCTTATGTAATAGATGGGATATTGCGTACCTTTATTTTCGCAGATCAAGACTACGCTTACTGCTACCCCGGATACGTCTAGATAGACGAGGAGTTGCTCTCCAGGTTCGGGTTTCAAAAGCATGAGAGGTGATGATAGGTATTCCTTTAGTTCTCGCAGATCCTGGACGTACTCGGAAGTCCATTTGAGGCTGTTGTCCTTCTTGAGTATGCCAAAAAAGTTGTGACATCTATTCGACAACCGCGAAATGAACCTTGATAGGGCGGCGATGCGACCAGTCAAACTTTGGACTTGTATTTTGGTGGTTAAGAGTTCTGGTATCCCCTCGATAGCTTTGATTTGGTCTAGGTTGACTTCGATCCCTCGTTGTGACACCAGGAAACCCAAGAACCTTCCAGAGGCTATGCCAAACGCGCATTTCTCCGGGTTCACCTTCATTCCGTATCGTCTGAGTTTGTAGAAAGTTTCTTTCAAATGATCGATGTGATCCTCTGCCCTTTTGGACTTGACCAATATATCGGCTATATATACTTCCATTGTCTTACTAAGTTGGTCTTTGAACATCTTAGTTACCAATCTTTGATAAGTTGTCCCCGTATTTTTTAGTCCAAATGGCATGACCCTATAACAATACATTCCTTGGTGGGTGATGAATGCGGTCTTCTTCTTCCGCGAGAATTTGATTATAGCTTGAGTAAGCGTCCAAGAAACTCAATAGTCTGTGCCCGGCTGTTGCATCTATGAGCTAGTCGATGTGGGGTAACAGGAACGAGTCCTTCAGACATGCTTTGTTCAAGTCTGTAAAATCAATGCACATCCGCCATTTTTTATTTTTCTTTTTGACCATCACTACGTTGGAAATCCACTTGTGGTACTTTGACTCCCTGATGGAACTATTTTCTAACAGTTTTTCTACCTCATCGCAGACTGTATCATTGATGGCAAAATTGAATTTACGTCTGACTTGCCTTACTAGGGGGTGGAATGGGTCGACGTTTAACTTGTGTGTGGCGATTTCCTTTGGGATGCCTAACATATCCGCATGGCTGAAAGCAAACAGATTTGCATTAGCTATTGAGAATTGACTAAGTTTACTTGGTTCATGGAGTTTGTAGCCGATATAAGCCCTCTTGCTGTGATCTTTGAGGTCCAATTGAACGGGGTTGAGGTCTTCTATGGTCAAACCTGAAGCCTCTATCATATGGGGATTCATGATAACATCCATAGTTTCTTCTTGCTTCGACCTCGAACCTGTTGATTGCTACGCCTCTTTTTCTTTGTCTTTTTTTTTGTTGGATGGTTGTGCTGTCTAAGGCAATGCAGTAGCATTCCCAGAACGTGCGCTGTTCTCCGCGTATACTGAATATTCTGCATGGTGTCGAGAACTTAATTACTTGGTATAGGCTGGATGAGATGGCTCTTATGGGGTGTATCCATGGTCGTACCACTATGGCGTCTTACGTAGTGGCCTGGTCTTTGATGTGGAATATCGTCTCCAGAGTCACGCAACTGGCCAAGATGAGGAGTGTAATTTCTCTGGATGTTCACTCAACTGCATTATTAAAACCGGTTAGCGTGATACAGCGCGACACTATCTTATCCTCGAGCCTCATTTGGGTAAGGACTCGGGGATGGATAATGCATGCACCGCTTCCATCGTCCACCATGATGCGTTTGACATCGGTATCCAAAATCCGTAAAGTAATAACAGGGGCATCGTTATGAGGGAAAGTCAATCCGTCGGCATCCAACTCGTCGAAGATGATGCTTTCTTCGAGTCCGTCGTACTGTTCGTGGGTGATAGATTGCTTGAGTTTGTGAGTGGTGGTGAACTTCACGCCGTTGATAGGGGCGTCTTCGATGCCGCCGATGATCATGTTGATGGTACGAGCTGGCGATGGCGGCTTTGGCGGGCCTTGATGTTCACGTCCTCTGGCGAAGTTGGTCCTCCCCTTATCGCTTAACAGCTCTGTGAGATGCCCCTGCCGTAACATGTTTATGACTTCCTATATGAGGGCGATACAATCTTATGTTTTGTGTCCGCGTTCCTCGTGGAACTCACAGAGGGCATCAGACTTTCTAGTGTTCGGATCTAATCTCATCTTTGGTGGCCACTTCACTTTCTTTCCGAGTTTCTCAAGAACGTAGACTATTTCTGTAGGTGACACACAAAAATTGTGAGCAGATAATACATTACCTCTTTCGTTCTGATGAGCCCCTATCCTTGGTCTGGATGAGCCTTCTTCATAGCGGAGGGAGGGTACGGCGGCCGCCCTGACATATGGTTGGTGTCGTTTCCTGTCAACCCGTTCTTGGTGTTCTTTCATAGCAGAGGGCGTTGTCACCTGCACTATCAATAACGTTGTGAGTTATACCTGTCGTTGGAGGGAGGGGTTATTTGCACTGCTCATCTGTTGTTGTATCGTGCAAGCCCTTGCGGGTTCTGTAGCCATGCCTGGAGCGGGTTTGTTAAGGATGCTTGCTAGCGTGTCGGTCAGCCATGCCTCGAGGATGTTTTTCACAACTGGGGGCGTCCCTTCCTCTGTAGACGTGGAGGCCCCTTTTTCGATGGGTTTTGTTATGCTGCAGTGTGGGTATGGCGACCTCTCTCACATAGGGGACGCGTTGGGAATCGTATCCTCACCTACTATTTCATAGTTTTTGTTGACGACATTCATGAGGTTGGTTGGGAAGTCACTTGTTATTTTTGTCCCGTCTTCTTAGTTACCTGCCATGTAGGGTTTTGTATACACAAAGAAAGGAGATCTTGGGTTTTTTTTTTGACGTTAGTAACTTGCGTTAATTATAGATATAGAGGAAGCTAAAAATTTAACTAAGAAATCCCCACAGACGGCGCCAAATTGTTAGACCCAAAAAAAAAAAAAAAATTGGTTCAAATAATTAAATTTATATAAATAAGGGTTAATCTTAGCTAACAATAATATCCCTAGATGGAGTTCTTAAAGAAGCAACAGATACTATATAGATACCGTCGGACAATGCAGTGGCATACGATAAATATTCTATAAATCAAAGGCAATAATATCGATGAATAGCAATAAATGACATTTAAGTAAATAGAATAAATGAGTCACCCAAGAAAGGATGGAATAAGTGGATGTTCTTTCTGACAATGATGAATGATAGGCAACCCCTTGAATATTTGAGTTATTTTCGGATCTAGTGGAAATGTATAGTTAGAATTTCAGCAAAAAGGTGATGTTTGTATATTAGCAAATGAGATCTGATTCTCTTTCTCAAGTCAAAGTGTGTTTTTTACAAATGAATATCACATGTCCCCTATCATAGTATTTTTTCTATTTATAGGGAATATGCTCCTAAAAAAATCCTAATAGTACAGGTGCAGAGAATATCCACTAGAATATTCTCTGTAATATCCTATTTTGAAACTAGCCGTTATAACTTCGTCAAAAGTACTCGACCTCAGCCTCAACCCTTGTTGACTCCTCGACTTCGTCCCTTGTTGATTCTTTGACCACAAACTTCGCCGCTTCTTGGGCTATTTCGACGAACGACGACTTGGGAACTCTTTCCCTAGTATTATCTTGGCTTAAATATTTTAAAGATAGATTTTGACCCATACAAAAATATTGTTATATCATTACACCACTACTTTTTCATGACAAACTTAATGTGTAGATATGTAACTTTATAAAATTCAAATTTGATACTTATATCTCTCGAACTATAAAGTGGTCTGACTATACTATTTCCGTTGGTACAAGAACACTTAAAAAAACTGAATACCTATATGATACATATCTAGTTGAAGTTTTTGCTTTATTCTTTCATATGTGTAATTATTCTCATACATTTTATTTTTAATATTACATATATATGTCTTAATATATTATATTTTTTAATTTTCCGTATAAATGTTTTATCTCCTCTGTATCAACTAAAAATTCACAAAAATATATTTGACCGCACGAAGTGCAGATAACTTAACTAGGTTTCTCTATATTTATGGCTCAAGTAATTTTTTTTTCTTTTCTTCATATTTTTTCTCAAGTGTGTTATACTCTACAACTAGGGATGACAATTGGGCAGGGCAAATCTTAAATGGCGCAGAGCAGGGGAAGATTTTAATAGGACGGGGCAGCGCAGGGCAAGGCAAAATGTTATTTCTGAAAAAACTTTAATAGTGCAGGGTAGGGTAGGGCACATTATGGGTTAATATTTGGGTCGGGCAAAAAATAAGTTGACCCGCATACTTTTGTTCTTTTTTTCCAATTCGCACTTTGTATCCGACTCAAACCCTCAATTCCCCAAACGCTCTTCCTCCCAAAAACGTTCAAACCCTACTTTGATTCTTCATCCTCATGGCTCTGGCAAAGTTTTCTCCAGCAAATTACCAGGCAATGCTCTCAATTTCTGTTTCTCTCAACTTTTCTTTCTCCATAAAAAATATTACTATTATGTGCCTGGGCGCTAATGTATTTTTTTTATTTATACTTTTCAATATTGACCACAATGCAGCAGAAACTTATCCGTCAATTAGTTTTATATTTATTTTCTTTAACATCGATTGAATGTTGCTTCAATATCTCACAGCTATCCTAGAAGTTGACAGAAAAATAGCTATTAGTTAACTCATTTCGTTGAATGCGAATAAAGTACTACTTTTGCTTCTAGAATAGAAAATGCATAACAGATTAATCCTAAATGAGTTAACTGATTATCATCTACTAGTAAATTCAACTTGAACGGAAACTGAAACTTATCCTGTAATATTCATAGTAAAGTTACATGAGAACTACACGTGTTTGACAATTGAAAGCCTCAACTTTCTAAATTGCATGAGTCGCCCAAGAAGAGAAAACTGTGAATAATTATACTATATAGTTACTGCAAGAAAGGTGACACAACATGAAAGTGAACAGGATATAATCTGAAAGTATAAGTTTGTTAAGTTAGATGTATACAAATCATGGAGACATGTATTATGTTAGGATCTATTGAATATTAAGTATAGGTATTTGGTAGATGATGGCGCAAACAACAACAGAAACAAACACACTAAAGATTGGAAATGGAAGAGAGAAGGGAATTATTATTATTATTATTATTATTATTATTATTATTATGTGCAGGATCGCTTCCAATGAAGCTTCGGGAATAAAATTACAAGAACACCAGTCCTGGCTAGTCATAATCTTAACAGCAGACCCATGGTGTTCTTGTAATTTTATTCCCGAAGCTTCATTGGAAGCGATCCTGTAGCCCCTTGGTATTAGAGCCAGTACACCGTAGAATTAGGTGCTAAGTTTAACACTTCTATTCCTTTCTAATGATATTCATTAAGGAATAGAAGTGTCCTCAGTTAACCCTCTAAGCCGATGGATAGGCGCGAAAGGGTTGTTAGGAGGACCGTGGTTTAGGGTCTACTGTTAAGATTATGACTAGCGGACTGGTGAAGAATTACAAACTTCATTTAGAGATGATTTTTATTATTATTATTATTATTATTATTATTACTACGGAACGTGACACTAATTGGTAAAGGAAGCTGCTGGTTTTTGATTAAGAAACGGGACTCTTCAAGGTTTTTAGGCAGAGCTCATAAACAAGAAAACAAGGGATGGCTACCCAAAAAAATAGGGAAAACAAATACTAATCTTATAGTGCCATGTAACTTTTTGTGTCCGTCCTTATATATTTATATATAGACTAGTAACGAGACTTGTATTGTGCACGGGCCCAATCTAAAATGTATAGCAAAAGGAGTTAAAATAGAATGAAAAAAAAAAACATGGCAAAAAGGACTTAAATCTCAATGCCAGACCAAGCACCACGAAGCCTTTCAAATATTGCAATGTATGGTCCAGAAATCCATGTTTTACGGAGAAAGTCAAGGAAATATGGCAAGTACCAGAGGGGTGATGCAGAATGTTGCAGGCGGTGAGGAAGCTTAATGCTGAAAAAAAGCTTAAAAGAGTTAAACAAGTAGCATTTTAGGAATATACTAACTGAAGCAGATGAAGACAGAGATAAGTTGCATCAAATACAGACTGGCAAAAGAAACCTGAGGATCGTGAGTTGCAGAAGGAGGAAATGGAACAGTACAAGAAATTCAAAAGCTCATCCTACCTGGCTGAGATGTTTTTACAGCAAAGAAGTAAAGGTACATTGATCAAATTAGGTGATGATAATAACATGTACTTTTACTCTATCATCAAACACAGAAAGTTCTAACAAGATGTCACTCAAATACAAGACAGATATGGAGTGTGCAGCATGATCCAGAGGAGATAACTATGGTCTTTGTGGACTACCATCAAGAATTGCTTGGAAGGAAAGAAAAGGGAAGGATAAAAGCTTTTGTAAGTTTCCTGAAAATTTGTCACACACTAACAATGGAAGAATAAATCCATTTGGTAAAGTTATATAATACGGAGGAGGTCAAGGAGGCCATGTTTAGTATTGAAAGCACTAAAAGTTGTGGGCCTGATGGATATGGTAGTAATTTTTTCAAGAAAGCCTGATCAATTGTGGGAGAGGATATGACTGAAGAAATTTTAGAATTTTTGAGTGATGGTAAACTTTTGCAGCAACTCAATGCAACTATGATCTCCTTGATTCTCAAAATTGATGTGCCACAAATGGCAAGCCAATTCAGACCTATTTTTTGTTGTAATGTGCTATGCAAATGCATATCTAAAGTAATTTGTAAAAGATTAAGGAGGGCATTATCTTCACTGGTTGCAGAAAATCAAGCAGCCTTTGTTGAAGGAAAATCACTAACCTACAATATTCTAATATGTCATGACTTAATGAGACATTATAATAGAAAAATTTCACCAAAGTATCTGATGAAGATCGATCTAAGAAAATCTTATGATATGGTTAGTTGGGATTTTATAGAGGAAGCTCTGATAGGGTATGGTTTTCCAGTCTCCTTTATCCAATTGATCATGGTGTGCATCACAACAACTAAATTCTCAGTGAAAGTTAATGGAGTAGGGTATGGATATTTTGAAGGAAAGGGAGGGTTGAGACAGGGAGATCCAATCTTACCACTGCTCTTTGTACTTGTTATGAAATATCTCACTAGAACCCTGAAGAGGATGAGTGACTCCCAGACATCAAATACCATCCAATGTGTAAGGATCTAAAACTGACACATCTAATAATTGCAGATGACTTAATGATCTTTTGCAAAGGGGATATTCAATCAATTAGAACAGTGATGGAAGCTCTGAATCACTTCAGTAGTATGACAGGATTAGTGGCTAATGTGGATAAAACCAACATCTTCTTGGCAGGCATGGAGGATGTAAAACAAGAGGAGATATTAACTTGCACAAGTTTCTCAATAGGAACTCTACCTATTAGATATCTTGGTTTGCCATTATCTTCCAAGAAATAGAGCAAAATGGACTGTCATCAGTTGGTGGAGAAGATAATTGCCAGGATTAACACTGCTCACTCAAAGCAACTGTCATATGCAGGTCGATTGCAGATTATAAATGCGATGTTATTTTTAATTTATAATTTCTAGGGTACTATCTTTATTTTACCTCAAAGTGTATTAAATGAGGTGGACAAGAAATGTACGAACTATATATGGGGTAGATCTGATGGACACATGAGAGTGCCACTGGTTGCATGGGACAAAGTATGTGTTCCAAAACGATTTGGGGGGCTACACATAAAGAGTTGTAGGAAATGGAATATGGTATCAGCGAGAAAGCTGCTATGACAACTAAAAATGAAGCAGGACATACGACGGGTGAGATGTGTGCATGGGTTATATATGAAGAATGATGTGAATATATGGGATCACCAACCACCTCTTGACTGCAGCTGGTAGTGAAAGAAGCTCAATTCACTCAAGCTGGAAATGAAGCACTGTTACCTTGATGGCAGATATCTACTGACAGCAACTGGAGTTTACTCTGTAACTACGAGTTATAATGCTTTACTGGGAGACACGGTGAAAGGGACAGAAGATGATTTAATATGGACAACGCTTATGCAACCAAAGCATAGAATCATAGTTGGTTAGCAAACCTGTTGGCCTAAGTAAGTTTGTTTTGATGATTGACAAAGGAATACGAGCATGAACCAGGTTCATATACAGTGTACACACACACGGGCAGATTCAAGGACAAGGCATGCACGTGAAAGAGATAAGCTTAAGTGGTTATATCTTATTTCTCTTGAACGAAAAGGTTGTATAATTGATAAGGAGCATCACTCCTTACTCGAAGAGAACTCTATCCTAGATAAGGGATGATTTAGAAGTTGAAGATAACTAGAGCTCTTCCACCAAGGAAGAGTATAACATTAGAACTCTAGTTATTTCTTATTTTACTAACTCTATATATATCAGTTTGTTCTTTTTTACAGGTGACGCTCAAACGCTGAAGTTAAACAAGAGTTGAGAGCAAAATAGCAAGGCATTTTGCAAGAAATTTCTGTGTGATTCAAGTGTGCGAACTTGAAGCTACATGAACCAGATAGAAGAACCAGTTCCAAGTATCTGTCATTTATTCTAGTTTTATTGCAGTATGGCTTTTGAGTTGTACCTTTCAACTTTCTCTAGAAGCATTTATACTAGGTACTTTGAATGTATTGTTCAAGTTAGAGTTAAAGTGAAATTATCGCAACAGCTTGAGGCTGGTTGCCACAAAGGGTTAGAGGTAATCCTTAGGTTTACAAGAGTTTTGTAAATGCTATTTTTGGCTCAGTGATTTAGTGAAGTGTTGGAAAAATTCCTACTGGGTAGTAGGTCGTGGTTTTTCACCTTTTGAGCCAGGTTTTTTCCACGTAAAAATACTTATGTTCTTTACTTTCTGCATTTATTATTCTGCAACTGTAGTATAAGGAACACATAGAAGAACCAGGTCCTTCTATAAAAAAATTAGACACCACACAAATCACCCCCGCACTTGTGTGATATTAAAGTATAAAACATCAAAATCAGGAGAGGCTACTGACCAAGGAAAGACTCAAGCTACATGTGCTAGTAACTGAATATGCATGTTGTTTATGTGATGAATGGCTGACTGAAACTCAGAATCATTGAGTGTTCATGGGTTACTGAAGTAAGGAGAGAGTTGTCACAATGGTTAGGAATTCAGCTACAGAGGCATGGGGCAAGACAAACAATAAGATGTGTCAAATGAAGGCATTGGAGACAAATGAAGAAGGAGTTCATCATGGCAGCCTAGGGAGCTATGATATACTACACCTGGCAGGCTAGGAATTGGAATCAGTTTAGGAACATGTGAAACAAGCGTAGGCAATAAATTACGCGTCAAGAAAATAACCGAGGCCGAAAATATTGCAACAATCGTAGTATTTGATTTTAAATAATATGAGTGTACAATCTCTATGAATCCTCTAATTCTTCTTTCCTGTAGTAAATAGATTCAAGGGTCTTTGAGCTTGATCTTGAATCTATATTTGTTGCCACGAATGATGATCTTGAATTCAACTAGCACGAACTTTGATTTGAACTTGTACTCTTTGAATCTTGATTTGTTCTTCGTTCTTGAGCTTGAACTTGAACTTTATTGATTGAAGCTTGAAACTTGTAGAGAAATTTGTGGCGTTTGATCCAGGAGCTCTCCCTTGCTTCTTATTATAACTTCTGTTGTCTTTTCTGGGTCATGGAGACCCCTATTTATAGTTGTGGTAGGGAAGAGTTATGATAAGAACAAACTTTTTCCGACCAAACAAAGTATGACAATGCCGCATTTGATTGGCCAAAACATGTCACTTGCACATGTGGCGCGATTTTATTGGCCTTTTAATTTGACTTGACATGCCTTATCATTTTGACGCGTGGCATGATCCTATTGGCTCTTTTGTTTGATTTGGCGTACCTTGTCATTTGGCATGTGGCACCGAATTGGGCCTCTAGGAAGATGACATCTTAGGCTTAGTGAAGTGGGCTCATCACTTGCAGCCCAATTAAATGGGCTAGCCTAACAGATTTGGACCTATTTATTTAACCCATATGTATTGGACTTATATAACTAATTCAATTATAGCCCATAATATTTATTTGGCATAATATATCTTGTATTTAAAATATGATCCATGTTATTTTATTGGATTTAACTCCGATAAAATTTATATTGTCTACAAATGCCCCTACTTCAGGACTCTTCAAGATCTTTAAACTTTTGAAAACTAGGCTTGAAGTATTTAGGTAACAAATGTCTTTATTTTGTTTTACCCATTTTGCAAACATCCAGTTGATCTTCACGTAAAAAGATGCTTTAGGTCATTAATTGAAAAAAATCAAAAATATAACTTTGAGATTCTAATTGAAAATTTACGTGAGATATTAATTGAGAAGAATCAAAGATATAACTTTCTTCTTGCCTTTCTAATTAGAGTGGACTCCAAAGATCTTAATCGTTGCCCCTTACCACGTTTGGCCTTATCCAATTTTTTAAAAATCCGTACGTGTCCAAATTGGTTAGAAGACTTTTGCTTGTAGCTTTCTTCATTCGAATTGAATTAGGAGAACAAGTTCATGTTGGACTCTGAAAATCTCTACTCCCGCATCACAATTAATCTATCAACTAGCATCTTTGGAGACTCTATAAATAGGGACGTGCCTTCCCTTCAATTGGCATCAGTCACAGCTTGCAAGGCTGTCCAAGTGAATCATTGACAGGTATAATTGTTTTTTTTTTTTATGTGTTTTTATCTTCTTTGTTTTTGTAGGTCAAGCGAAAATGATTTATCCTTGTTTAATAAGATGATCCATGCATGAAGAAGACAATCTTAGAGTGTGAAAGGATGGGTACTCATCCCAACCCGAATATCGGAGAGATTATTCTCAGGGTGTGAAGGGATGGATACTCATCCCCGCTCAAATATCAGAGAGATTAATCTCAAGGTACGAAGGGACGGATACTGATCACGACCCGAATATCGGAGAGATTATTCTCAGGGTGTGAAGGGATGGATACTCATCCCCGCTCAAATATCAGAGAGATTAATCTCAAGGTACGAAGGGACGGATACTGATCACGACCCGAATATCGGAGAGATTATTCTCAGGGTGTGAAGGGATGGATACTCATCCCCGCTCAAATATCAGAGAGATTAATCTCAAGGTACGAAGGGACGGATACTGATCACGACCCGAATATCGGAGAGATTATTCTCAGGGTGTGAAGGGATGGATACTCATCCCCGCTCAAATATCAGAGAGATTAATCTCAAGGTACGAAGGGACGGATACTGATCACGACCCGAATATCGGAGAGATTATTCTCAGGGTGTGAAGGGATGGATACTCATCCCCGCTCAAATATCAGAGAGATTAATCTCAAGGTACGAAGGGACGGATACTGATCACGACCCGAATATCGGAGAGATTATTCTCAGGGTGTGAAGGGATGGATACTCATCCCCGCTCAAATATCAGAGAGATTAATCTCAAGGTACGAAGGGACGGATACTGATCACGACCCGAATATCGGAGAGATTATTCTCAGGGTGTGAAGGGATGGATACTCATCCCTGCTCAAATATCAGAGAGATTAATCTCAAGATACGAAGGGACGGATACTGATCACGACCCGAATATCGAAGAGATTATTCTCAAGGTGGCCTGAATATTGGAGAGATTACTCTCAGGGTGTGAAGGGTTGGATATGCATCCCCACCCGAATATCGGAGAGAATACTCTCAAGGTGACCCGAATATCGGAGAGGTTACTCTCAGAATGCGAAGGGATGGATACTCATCCCCGCCCGAAAATGGGAGGCTATTTCGTCCATTAAGACCATTGTACCCC
>AWOL01S0042763.1:27210-72165 GCA_000715115.1 Nicotiana otophora
CCCCAATATTCTTGATTTAGACGCTCATGACATTTTTCTTCTTTGCAGCCCAAAGAGATGGTAAATTTTAAAGACTATATCTCACATTCCTCCAAACCTAGATATATGATAGTCGAGACTGAATATGGCATAGAGCAAACCAAACTTTTGATTCACACCCCACAAGCTGACCGGTATGCAGCCTCATGGCCTTCTTGGAGGAACCTGCTTCATGTAAAAAAATGGACTTTGGAGTACAAGTCTACTTTTAATCCATTGTCCAAGACATGGTCTCTCCAAACGCCAATTCATCGCCGCGTAAACATTGCTAGCACCCTTCCGAATTTAGGGCATCACATAATTCAAAGAGAAATACATTGGGGAGATACGACAACAATCGAGGGCGAGTATCGTCATATTCTAGGATATTGGGAATGGGCTGAAGATGTACTTGGTGGAAGCCAACAAACCCTAATTACATCCAAGATTTATAATGTTGTCTATGCCTCGCTTTTTACTTCTGATCGAAACTCGAACATTTTGCAAGCATTTTGTGAGGCTTGGTGTCCCAAGACGAACACACTTCTTACATCAGTTGGGGAGCTATCTATCTCAATTTGGGACTTAGATATTCTTGGAAGTTTTCCTATTACAGGTTTTCCTTACGAAGAACTGGTACCTTAGACAAGGGAACTCACATGTTTAGATAAAAAACAAATGAGATTTATTCCTCGATCTTGCGAGTACTTATTTGCTGCCTCCCATCATCTTAAGGAAGGTACGTGTGTTAACCAAAAGGTCTCCTTAAGCAAGTGGACAGATTTTTGATATAAGAAAGCTTTAATATATAAATCTGCTCCACCGCGAAGGGAAAAGAAGCTAACGTAGTTATTCCCGAGATAACTAGGTGGTCGAGTGATAAAGAAGCTATATTTTCTAAGCTTAGGGTGAGGTCTGATAAGAAAGATGAAACACATCTAGCAACCTTCTTGTCATGTTGGATATGTAATTTTTTGTTTCCCCATAAGGCAGAGAACTTCATTTGTCCCGAGACTTTTAAGATGGCAAGCATGATGGCAAGCAGGCGAAAGATTAGCCTTGCAATCCCATTTTTGGCGAGTATCTATCATGGTTTGAATAAGATTCCGTTTTCTTCCCAACTTGACCAGGTCAAAGTTTGTTTTCCCATCCATTATGTTTACGGTTGACTTGCATATTACTTCAAAATCCATTACCTACTTGCTAAGGGTCCACTCTCACTTTGATGGTGGCATACTCAAAAGAGGGCACCGCGAGGTACTTTGACAAGAAAGATGCGAGAAAACGCATCCACGACAGAGAGAATATAGTTTGGACACCAACAATGTTTACTAATTCTCGTCATTATTATTATGTGGATAACGAGGCCCCTCAAGAGTTGGAGTCAAATTACTTCACGAGCTTACGTTTTAATTACCTCCCTTTGAGGTATGATAACTCGTTCATTAGCGAGCCATATACTCCATATCGGTTTGGTCGTCAATTTGGATTTTATCGGAACGTCCCCGATTGTTTGGAGAATGATATCAGTAGTGCCTCTCTAGATGAAGTACTCAAATTTTGGAGGATTTGCACACTGTATCGGTCTATGTCACGTGCAGCTTTTCCCCCAACGGGAGATCCTGTAGAGAAGCTTTTCTCCATCAATTATATGTCTTGGTAGGAGAAGGCGCATAGGAAGTTTCTTGAGGATAATTTACAAGTTCTGGTAGACAATGTTGGGCCAAACTTTACTACTCATTTAGAAGGTGAAGATCAAGGTGTTGGAAAGACGCTCTCAAAATTCTAAGAACCACCTACTCCAATCCCAAAAGTAGTTACACAAAAAGGAATTCATCTTGGGACTTTGGGAGGATATTTGCAATAGACTCTCCAAAAGTCGTGCAGAATTGCTCTAATCTTATAGGGAGAAAATCACTGAGATTTTCGAGGATATGACAAGGCGAATGTTTTGGATGTTTCTCTATTATAGGGTTTACTGGATTCTCTTTTCGAGCTTGCCGCTTCATATGACCAAGAGCGATCCAATTTGGCTGATAAGGCGAGTGAAGTTGAGAAGCTAGAGCTGATTTCCAAAGCTAAAGAGCGTCTCGAATCGTTCAAACTTGAAGCAAGCGATAAAGTCAAGAAAGCTTCCTCTAGTGAAAAGAAACTGAAGAGAGTTGTGAAGAGGTTGCCGACATTACAAAAAAAGAGGGAGAATCTCGAAGGTGTTATAGAAGCAACTCAAAAAGAGGTTGAAGAGATTCAAGCAAAAGTTTCAGCTGCCGAGACTGAGGTCTCTTCATATGACAACGTAAATTTTCTGACTGTTGATGATTCGGCCAATCTGGAGGAGAAGAAGAAGAACCTGGAGACTAGCTATCAAGAATTGATCAACTACAAGTTCTGTTTAGATTAGACTATTAATATTATCTACCCTTTTATCCTTATGTTAGATTGACCTAGTGGGCATGTATTTCATCATAAATAAGACTGCTTCTCCTTTGCTTTATATTTTTCGACTTTTATCTTTGTCGCATTTACCATTATCAGCTTTACGTGCTTGCAACAAAAGATTCATATTTTGTTGTAGGAGAGTCCAAATAACGAATCGTTTATTTTTTAAAAATAATTAGACTTCAACATCTAAAATATATCCAAAACTAAGAATCAAACACCTTCAGAATCACCCCAGATAATATTTTGAAACCAACTTTAGATTCCACCTCGTTGAAAATTTTAAATTTGTGCAGTCTCATCAAAAACATCATATCTTGGCATAGAAAAAGTCAAAATCATGAACTGTTTGATCTTTTGGAAACTAAACTTCCAAATATACAACATTTCCAAATTACAAAATTTAATGCCTTAAGGATAGTTTCAGATAATAGTTCTAAATCAATATTTAATTATGACACGGCGACGATTTCAGATTTGCGCGACTTCACCAAAACTTTTGTATCTTGATGTAGGAATGTCAAAATCATCAATCGTTTGATTTAGAGGAAAATAAACTTCCAAATTTATAACATATCCAAAATGCAAAATTTAATGCCTTAAGGATAGTTTCAGATAATATTTCGAAGTCAATATTAAATTCTAACACACCGACGATTTGAGATTTGCGCGACTTCACCAAACCATTTGTATCTTGATGTTGGAACGTCAAAATCACGAACCGTTTGATTTCTTGGAAACTAAACTTAAAATATAAAACATATCCAAAATATAAAATTTAATACCTTAAGGATAGTTTCAGATAACAGTTCGAAGTCGATATTAGTTTCTGATATGCTGACAGTTCCAAATTAGCGAGACTTCACCAAAAGTTTTGTATCTTGGTATGGAAGCCTCGAGATCGCAAGACTTTTTTATTTCCAGAAATTGAAATTCAAGAGCTTCATTCTCACCAAATATCTTGGGTTCAAGTATCACTGAATTTGAAATATTGTGCCAGGTAATCTTCCTTCTTATACTTGTGTTCCTTTCTAATGCCTATCTTTCCTTCCTTTTGTTTAGGGCAGAGAGCGGATTTGGAGACCAACAAACTAGAAGGTTTGGCGAACATGAAGGCACAGAGAATCCCAGACTTCAATGCAAATACTTGGCAGCCTTCTAAAAGACTATAATCGCCCCATTGAATATACCAATTTACAATAGGGGCTTGCCCCCCTTTAAATCGAATGGGATCCAAAGTTCAATCAAAGAATGGTGTTTCAGCTTAATTTTTTTAAGTGAATGGATTGATTTCTCTCATACTTCACTCGAAAGATGATTGGGGCACCCTGTATCTTTTGAACTCATGTGACTGAACTTAGAATGAAATTCTAAGTTGCCTACGTACCTCGGTGAAGAGGATCAAGTCATACCGTAGTTCAGAACGAGTGATTTTTTTAATGTCCTAACTTTTTTCTAGGCCACTTCTTTCGAGATTTTTAACCTAGTGGACTTTTTTTGGGCCTTACATAGTGTTATACTCTTGCAGGCCAGGAGTAGCATGCAGTTTATGCTCTTGCGTTAAGGAGCGTTGCAACTTCAAGGATAATAGTTCTTTAAGAATTTGCCATTGATAGGGCCGATTCTCATGCCATCTGTATCAACCAACTTATATGCCCCACTTTAATAAGCTTCGTGTATGACATATGGCCCATCTCATTTTGAAGTGAACTTCCCTATAGGTTTATGGGAAGTAATCAGGGGTCTTCGTATGGCAAGGACTTGATCTTCTACTTGAAAGGACCTTAGGCGAACTCTTTTATTGAAGGCACGAGACAATCGAGCTTGAAAATATTCAAGGCTCTGTTGAGATTCCAACCTCTTCTTATTAAGAGCCTCTAACTCTGCTAATCGAAGTCGAGCATTTTCTTCATTAGTGATCCATTCTTGAATAGCTAATCGTAATGGAGGTATTTGACGTTCAAGTGGAAAAACGACTTCGACTCCATAGATGAGTGAATAAGGGGTCGCTTTTGTTGGCGTGCGGTGAGTTGTTCTATATGCCCACATAGCTTCTTCCATACGGTCATGCAAATCTCGTTTGGATTTGGAGACAACTTTCTTTAATAAGTTGCATAGAGTCTTGTTGAATGCCTTAGCTAGACCATTGGTAGCAACATTGTACATAGAAGAGTTATGTTGCTTAAAGCCAAAGATATCACAAATCTTGTTCATAAACCTATTGTCGAATGGCTTGCCATTATCCGTTATTATGTAACGAGGAATGCCAAAATGATAAATTATATTTGCTCGGATGAAACTTGCAACATTTTCCTTCTTTACTTCCTTAAGAGCAATAGCTTCAACCCATTTTGAGAAGTAGTCAGTTGCATCCAAGATGTATAGGTGCCCACCAGAGGACTTTGACAATGGTTCAACAATATCCAATCCCCAAGCGTCAAACGGCCAGGATGAAATAGTCAGGTGCAACACTTCGGGAGGCTGATGAATAAAATTTGCATGAAATTGGCAAGAATTACATCTTCAAGCGTAGTCCAAGCAATCTTTTACCATTCTCGGCCAATAATATCTCATCCTTTTTATATGGAAGTGGAGCTTTGGTCCAGACTGATATGATCCACATACCCCGGAATGTGATTCTTGCAAAGCTTGGAGTGCTTTATTTTTCCCTAAGCATCGCAAGAGTACCCCCTCTAATGATCTTCTATATAGGGTATCTTTGTAATAAAGGAAGCGAGGTGCACAATGACGGATTTCAGTTCTCCTCCTCGGATTTTCTGGGAGTATCCCGTAGCTCAAATAATCGATAATGGGTTGTCGCCTTCCTTCTCAGCTTCAAAAATAGAGACAAGATGTTCGAGCTCATTTTCTTCACTTTCACCCTCATTTAGTGGAGGTACTACCCATTTTTGGCAGATAGTAACTTGCGCTTGATCTGGCAGGTTTAATGTTGATACCCAATTTTGCCCTCATATATTTTTCAAATAATATGCATACTTTCAAAATATCATTTTTGCATTATTATTAATTTACAGGATTTACACAAGCATTTCCTATAATTTTTCATAATTTCAGAGTTTTTAAATTAATATTTCTTGCATTAATTTACATAACAATTCAGCAATCACTCTTTTAAATTATTTGTGATGAATTAATCACCTTAAATTATTATTTGCATCTCTAATACATTTTTTTAAATATCTTACCCCATTTTTTATATAATTACAATGGTATTTTTAAGCTATTTGCATAAATTTGCAATAATAGCCTACATTTTGCATTCTTATTGCAATTGATATTTCATTTAAAGTCAAAATAATATCTTATATTTTTATAGTCTCCTATTATTGTAAAGTATTAATTTGCATAAGTAGCATTTTTATATATTTATTTAACTATTTATTTAAATTATCTTTCTTTTAATTTCTATTTTTAAAAGCTGGCCCAATTTTGAGTCAAATTTTCGGACCAAACCAGCCCAATAAATTAATTTAATAACAGACCAAACCAGTCACGACTCGCCTAGCCAACCCGAGCCAACCCCTCTTTAAAATCCTAGCCGTTGATCTCTAAGATCAACGACCCATATTTAATCCCCCCTTTTAAATCACCCAGCCCCAAACCCTAATCCTATTCCCTCTAAATCCGCTGCCCTAAAACTCTCCCCCTCTCTGAAGAACCCGAATCGCCACCTCTCTAAACCCAACTCCTAATCCCTCTTCTAATGGGATTCTCCTCTCATTTACTTATCATATTTGTGTGTTTCCGCTACTGGTTGATTCTCTATGATATCACCTAGTACTTGCCTAAACATGGCAAGTACTACTTCTCCTATTCTGTCCGATTGATTCCTATCTCTTGAATCTGGACCATATTTCGTCTACACGCATTCTATTCTACACTGTGTGAGTCGGATTTTGTTTGTATTTTGCTGATTCAGGCTTTCCCTAAAAATTAGGATTTACCAGATTTTCTCTCTTAAATAGATTTGCATGTTTCTTTTTCTTGTTTAAATTATTCTATTTCCTTATATGTTTGCTCGATTTTTGACTACTATATAAACCCCATCATTTTCCCTTCTGGGGAGACTTTGGAAAAAATTGATTTCTTCACTAAAATTTTGAGGTTTTTGCTACTCTCTTGCTTGATATTCTGTATTGGCCGGCTGAAAACCAAGGCCATTAGCATCTTGTTACTTAACCTGTTGTTGGTGCGAGCACTTCCCTGAATTCATCGAAGCTCTTGGGAACTTTAACGCATTAAGGATTCTGGATTTTCTATGGAAACCTATTCTTTACTGTTCTTCGCTTAACTGGTGAGTCACTATACTTTGTAATTTTATTCCTAGGAATCTATGGTTTGTATACATTTTCATTCCTGAAATTGGTCAGTTCAGTATGTCTCTGGATTGCTTTTGTGTGTAATTCCGTTTGCTTTCCTCAACTCTTTAGGTCTCTTTAGCCTTTAGCTTCAAGCATGCCTAAACCTGGTTCGATTAAGTTCTGACCAATCAATGTATTAGAAATTATTAGTGTTTGGGACTCTTATACTTGTTATCATATTCTGATGTTTAATTTAGTCTTTTTCTATCAATCTTGTTACTTGAATATGCCTCACTAGCATAATTTATACTTCTTTAGTCGACTAGTTGATTGAGTTCAAAAGTATGAATATGTCCACACTGTATTGCACAAGCCTGTTTCCCCTCATATTCTGAATTTTTGTATTGATGACTTGCCTATCTGACATGTTTTGACCCTGCTCTCTATCAGTATGCCCTTTAGCATGTTTAACCCCCTCCCTGCTTCACTAGTAATCGTAATCTTTTTTTCTCATGTCTAAATGCTGGCCTATTGCCAAATTAGCATGATCCGGACTTATAGTTAGCATAACCTGAACCTTCTTAGGGTAATTAGTCTACTGTGTCAATATTAGAATACCTACATGTATTATTTAACATGGGCTTGCATCTCACTCTGTATTGAATCTCTGTGATGTTTGTCTTGCATACCTAATGTGTTTTAATCTGTTATAAGACCTTTTTCCTCAACTGTGATCTCGCTAATATGCCCCCCCAGTAAATCTTAATTCCCTGTTCCTTCAGTGGTTACTTGGCCTGTCATAATATGTGTTTCAACGCTGCCTTACCTCCAATATGAGAATTAACCTATTTGTCTTGTGATGCTAAGATGTATACTTAGCCTAAATCGGACTTCTTAGGTCTCAACCTGTTAGTATTGATTTTTGTCAAACTTTGCAAACTTGTTCCTTCCCCTAATTCTCCCAATATGTGTTTGTGATGTGCTGCTTTGCCAAACGTTGAATTTCTACTGAACAAGTCTTATGACCTGCTTGACTAGCTATGCTGTATGTTCAACTTGGCTATGTGTATGTTAGGATATGAGTGTATCCCCTAAATTCTATCCACTCTCCTTACTTGTAACATATGTTATTCTGAACTCTTCATTCTTATCCAGATAAAAGCCAAGGCTACCTAGGTTCTATTGTTGACCTCCCTAGTGTGAGCACTGCTCGAGGTCCAATTGAGACCCTTGTGAACTTTGACACACCAGAGCTTGGTCCTTAGTCACTCCCTCAATCTCAAACTGATCTTATTCACTCTACTTCCCTTTGTTATGTGTAGTGTACTTGAATTGGATGATTTAAATGGTGCAACACTTGGTGCCATGGTTGAGTAAACTGGTTCTGGACTCCTCTATGGATCCTTGAGTCGTGTATTGAATGTGGCTCTTTGTTGAAGGCCTGGGTATGCTGTGTAAGAGCTATTGAAGGCCCAGGCAATGCTGGGTATTTATTTTATTTGGGCCTGCTGTGGGCCTCTTATCACTGTTATGTAACATTTTTATATTTTACTCGTTATTGGGCCTGTAATACCCTTTGTATAAATAATTGGGGTGTTAGTGAAAAGGGAATGGGTATAATTCAATATCTACATGCACAGTGGGTAGATAACATGCCTATAGGACTTGACAATGTGCTTGCTATACGTGTTGTTCGATTACATGAGCAATGTAGAAATCATGATATTAGGAGAAGCACACACACACTACTTGTTTACTATTAATCATGAGTTCATATGCTATGTTTACTGTTGCGTGTTTATAGACAACATGCCTATAGGAAGTAATCACTTTGCATGACTACTTTCAAATGCATTAGAAGCATGCCTATAGGAAGTGAGCACTCCTTCAATTTGCATGACTACTTTTAAATGCATTAGAAACTTCCCTATAGGAACGAGTGTTCATGAATTTTCCTTCAATTCACTTCAGTTATTCACTAGAAATCATGCCTATAAGATTTTGATCACCTCATTTGCTATTGTATCATATTGTTCACTAGAAATCTTGTTTATAGGACTAAGTATAAATAAAACGAGTTCTAATCATCAACTGTTAGAGATCCTACCTATATGAAATAATTGCTTGTTAATTGGTTAATATTAGACTACTTAAACACTGTTCCTGAGCATCACTGTTAGGAAAATCCGGATAATTATGGGACTCTTCCCAACAGATTCTGTTATACCTAATTGCGTAGGTCACCTAGGCATCACACATATACGAATGGTAATTTAAAACTTTCAATAATTAGCTTATAATACCCGTATAATTCTGTCTATAAGCTATATCCTGCATCTGAAATTACCTGCCTACTTTGATCGCCTAGAAAGCATGTCTATAGGATTCTGCAGATTCGTAATTGGCATATGTGTTTGCGTGCATTTACTGTTTAAGTGTGGAGGTCAATGTGAGCCCTTAGCTGCTTTTATGTGAAGTCCTTATATGTTTTGTTTGTCGCCTAGTTTTTTTTTTTTTTTTTTTGCAATTTTGAGCTGCCTAGATAATGGTCTAGAACCATCCAAATAGAGGTCCAAAGCCTCCTGGACCATAGGTATGGGCGGGTAATGCACGCATAGGGTACTTAGAATTGAATTAGAATGCTTTTAGGTAGTAACTTTAATATAGTAATCGGGTAGCAAGAGATGATAGTCTGTGCCCGCTGAATAATATGAGTAACTCCCTATTCTAAGGGAGTTGCAAAGTATTATTTATGTTGCACGGGGTGATCCTTTAGGCTAAAAAACTTAGTTCCCTCCTATTAGAACGTAAAATAGTTGCACCTCCCTATTCAAGATCTCTTTGTAATAAAATTCTTAGATTTTGTACTCTCTTTGCTTACTTTATCATATAGACTAATCCATATAATTTAAGTTCGGCCGGGACCCAGAGTTGTGGACCTCAAGGAGTGCCTAACACCTTCTCTTTGAGGTAACTTGAGCCCTTACCCAATCTTTGGTAGCGTTGACTAGTTAAAACAGAGTTATTTGCATAATAGGTGCCCTAACGTACCTTAAAAAAATCGTTAGGTGGCGACTCTCCTCTTTTAATACCTCATTTAAAAGAGTTGTCACGTGTCGAATCCCTCTTTCACGAGAAAAAGGGGCACGATAGCATGGCGACTCTGCTTGGGATACTAAGGCTCTTACCATAATGAACTTGGCTTATGTGGATTAGTTTTCTTTGTTATAAAACACACATTCCTTTTCCATCTTTATTTGTTAGATTTGCTATTACATGCACATCTCTTTCCCGTTCACCTTTACTTGTTTAAAACCTTTATAACATGCACATCCCTTCCCTTCTCCACCTTTATTTGCTTAAATTTGTTATAACATGCACATCCCTTTCCCTATTCGCCCTTAGTTGCTCTAAATGCTATTTATTAGCTATATCATGTCTCTCCCACCCCTACTCTCTTGCTTACTTTATTATATTCCCTATATTCCACGAACTAACTTCTTCTTTTGTCTTTCTTTTTACGTCCTTTATGTTTTATCTTAATACTGCGTTTATTGCTTTCATATATTTATCATGTAAATACTTGGCAATGTGTTATTATCTTTGCATAAAGCATGCTCCACATCATATTTTACTTGTGCCCAACTAATACTATAGCGGGCACTTGATGAGTGTCCGTGCTCTTCCAAAATTACCCTTTAAATTAGAAAGGCTTATTTGCGGTAAACTAGTCGATCAGCGGTGCAGTCGACGGTTCCATATCTTTCCCTCTCAAGTTGTCCACTTGAGAGTACCAGTCTAGACCCTTCTAGAAACCTTACTCCAGTATCAACTGTGCATGCATCATGTCAAACCTAGTATGGGTTAGAACGTTGTCCGCGTGATAATCCACTAAGATAAGCCTTGTCCAAATCCCGACGGGATTTCCATAATCCCAATGGACACCATCACATTATGTGCATTACTTGGAGAAAACATGCCGGTATGTTGATCATTAACGTGTAAATTGTCAGACCCGAAGGGGGGAAAGGGCAAACTCTATTTTTTTTGCAGAAAATGAGGAACGAAGTCCCCAGGTTCGGCATGGTTCAAAACATCCCACCTTTGCTGCTTGATTGGTGGAAGAACCTCTCACTTAGTGACAAGAATCACGTGAAAAGGGTCCTCGAAAATTGACCTTCCTTATTGGACATTCGGCCAAATAACGCATTGATTGAGGCCACCACTATGTTTTGGGATGAGAAAAGAGATGTCTTCC
The DNA here is from genome assembly GCA_000715115.1 of Nicotiana otophora. Taxonomy (NCBI): domain Eukaryota; kingdom Viridiplantae; phylum Streptophyta; class Magnoliopsida; order Solanales; family Solanaceae; genus Nicotiana; species Nicotiana otophora. The sequence goes on from AWOL01S0042763.1 coordinate 38,248, forward strand.
GCTTTGGTGATGTAGAAATGACTCCTCTCTTAGAGGAAATAAGAGGCTTCACTAGGCTGCCATGGGATAGTCCGGGTTTATTAGTACCAGAAAATCGCACTCCCCGCGATTTTTTGAAAATAATGGGTTTCAAGAAAAATGATGAGTTACTCTGTCCGAAGAAGTCATACATACCATTTGAATTCCTTTATGAACATTATGGGTATAGCAAGTCATATCGCCTTCACCATGATGAACTTGCCATTACTTCTTCGGGTTGGACACACCGCCAAGTTTTTGTGTTCATTGTCTATTTCTTGGGGCTGCTGATATTTCCGATGAAAGGGGGGAAGATCCACACTCGCTTAGCCATGGTCACTAGGACTCTAATGGAAGGAGTTGAGGGACAAACTTACACTATCATCCCCTTGATCTTGGCCGAAATGTACCGAGCTCTAGATCGATGCAAGCAGGGGTATGGGCACTTCGAGGGCTATAATATGTTGCTGCAGGTTTTGTTATTAGAACATTTCCAGAGAGGTGAATATCGTCAAGAGCTTCTGCGATGACCATTGAATGACTATATAGCCTACTGTCATCCAAAACGAATGATATTTATCACAGACAGGTTGGGTTGCTCTGATGGTAAGCGCCCTCCACTTCCAACCAAGAGGTTGTGAGTTCGAGTCACCCCAAGAGCAAGGTGAGAGTTCTTGGAGGGAAGGATGCCGGGGGTCTATTGGAAACAGCCTCTCTACCCCAGGGTAGGGGTAAGGTCTGCGTACACACTACCCTCCCCAGACCCCACTAGTGGGATTATATTGGGTTGTTGTTGTTGTTGTTGTTGTTGTAGGTTCGTGCAACCTGGAAGTGTTGTGAGCTGGGTGCGCTTCTTCAGCAATTTGACTGACGAAAGGTACATTGGATGTTCTAATTGTTCCCTAGCAGCGAGTTCATCATCAGGTCAAGAGAAACCACTCATTTAGTGCTAATCGGGTTAAGATGAATCTATCATTATGCTCCTATAAGGGTGATGAGGCAAGCGGGAAGAAAACAGGTTATACCTCGGGTTTCCAACATGGTCCAGTACAAAGCAGACTTTAAAAGGAACATCATTCCGTTCAAGTTTGAGGCACAACATATGTGGAATCAAAAGGTCATTGTAGAGAAAGACACTATCAAGCCAGACATGTATCATGCCGGCCATGTATACTTCTACCCATCATGGTTGGTAGATGATATAGCGGGAGATGTCAAGGCGGGAATTAATCTGAAAAACAGGATCATAGATGACGCTGCTGAAGCACAAGTCAAGTATAGGAAGTTACGCAAAAGGGTCTTCGAGTCTGAAGCTAGGCATCTAGAACAACACGAAGTGGATATGGAAGCAATCAATGAATGGAAGGAAACCACCACTAAATCAACAGAACGATTAGAATATTTGGAGCAAGAGTTGATGGAGCTTTAGGGAAAGATGAGAAAGAGGCTTTCAGATTGTCAGAACACGGATGGCAATAAAGGGGGGCATCTAGCAAAGGCTTACCTGTTGTTGGATATGCGCGACCTGGGGAATCTAATTGATTGAGTCAAGAGAGCCAAGCATGGGGAAAGTCCTTCTGGGACCAAGTAGATTAGGAAATGATATTCTTTACTGTTTTTTAGCTTAGTTTCAGATTTTGATTGTAATAAGGCAAATGCCATTAGTAAGTTTTCTTATTATTGTCGTTTTAGTAATGATCTGATTCATTTTCGCATTAATGAAATGACACAATTATTGGCATCAATTTTATCCAAGTCTATGTGTCGCTTAGGCCTACCTCGGGCACAACGAGGTCCCCCAAATTAGGACGTGAATCTGTTACATGATTTTGCAAAGAATGTTCAATATTGCAAGCATTCTTTCAATATCCCTTACTGACTTGGTTACCTTTTTATTTTTCTTTTCTTTTTTTTATTCCCATTTACTAAAGGTTGGTTCATGCATACTGGCATCATCCACATATCACACTAGATCAAGAGGTCCTCCACCTCCTCCTTCACCAAGTGATCCTAAAGGCAGAAGCAAAGAGAAAGGAAATATGGACGATTTAAGTGGTATCAGAAAGGACAATGCAGAGAACGTTGAAACTTCGGACGGTCAGAATACTCCAGCACAGAATGAATTGGTCCTACATCTGGAACAGAAAATATTGGAGCTACAAGGGGAACTTGAGCAGGTCCGAAACTTGGCAAACCTTTCCCTCACCCTAAACGTCCCTAACATTAACCAACAAAACACAAACGCCCAAAACCCAGCACCTCCCCAAAACACACAAAATCAAAATCCGCAAAATCCTCCCGCACCACATCAATACGCCACACCTCCTCAGAACCACAACCCTCCACCGGTACCTAGTCCTCAACAACACCATCACCACCCAACTCAATACCCACAAATAACCACATACCACACCCCTCAGAATGCACCACAGCCTACTCCTGACCCGCAAAACACAACCAATGACCACCATTACACCCAGATTCCCGGAGTCCACAAAAGCAATCCCATATATGTGGAAACTTTACCCCACACCCCACAACAGACCCTATACATACCCGAATCCGCCGAGAAGCACTGCTCATCAAGAACATGACGGAAGAACTCAAGAAACTTACCGGCAGAGTTCAAAGTGTCGAAGGGGGAAAATGCATTGAGGGTTTGAATTATGAAGATCTATGTATTCAGCTAGATGTAGAACTGTCAGAAGGTTACAAACCTCCTAAGTTCGAAATGTTCGACGGGACTGGTGATCCGAAGGTGCACTTAAGAACGTATTGTGACAAGCTTGTAGGAGTTGGGAAGGATGAAAGAATCTGCATGAAGCCGTTCATGAGGAGCCTCACCGGAGACACCCTGTCTTTGTACATCGGTCAGAACCCAAAGAAATGGGTTAACTGGGTGAGCATGGCATCAGATTTCATGGATCGGTTCAGGTTTAACACAAAAAATGCACCAGGCATTTTCTACATTCAGAATCTCAAGAAGAAGCCAATGGAAACTTTCCGCGAGTATGCTACTCGGTGGAGATCTGAAGCTGCAAAAGTAAGGTCAGCATTGTTTGAAGAACAGATGAATAAGTTCTTGGTCAGAGATCAGGATCCACAATACTACGAAAGACTGATGGTTATTGAAAACCATAAATTTTCTGATATCATCAAATTGAGAGAAAAAATAGAAGAAGGGATCAAAAGCGGAATGGTGACAAATTTTGAAGCACTCCAAGCCAAAGATAAAGCCTTACAGTCAGGAGTTATCTCCAAGAAGAAAGAAGTTGGTGCGGTGATGGTAGCCCATGGTCCAAAGTCTCCTCTTACATACCAAACACCCCCACCCACGTATGAGCCTTCACCTCCCAGATACCAACAACCTTCCGCCACTTACCATACTTATAACACCCAACCAGCATACTACCACTCACCACCAGCCCGCCAAAACTACCAAAAACCTAGACCCAATTTCGATCGCAGACCAACTAGACAATACACCCCAATTGCTGAACCCATAGACCAACTGTACGAGAGACTGAAGGCTGCTGGTTATGTCACTCCCATTCCCGTTGTTGCTATGGAAAACTCCTCCCAGTGGATTAATCCAAATAAGACATGTCCCTATTACTCAAGCATGAAGGGTCATACTATTGATGAGTGTCGTACTTTGAAGGATAAGATTCACACATTAATTGACACCAAATTCATACAGGCAAAGAAGGATGCACCCAATATCCGTAACAATCCTCTCCTGGATCATAGGGGTGAAGGGGTAAACGTGATAGAGACCGATGAAGAATGGGACTCAGAGGGGTCAATTGGACTCATTCGAGAAGGGTATAATCCTGAAACATCTCCAGTCACTCTCACACCTATCGTGGTACAAACCCATGCACCGATTGAAGTTAAGGTAGCCGTACCAACTACATTTGAGGTTGAGGTAACAACACCCTTCACCGTGATGGTGGCACCCACGCCGTCTTTTAAGTCTAATGTTATACCTTGGGATTATGTTGCGGAAGCAAGAAGGGAAGGAAAGGCAAAAATGGAAGAAACAAGTGCAGCGCAAGGCATGACCAAAACTGGAAAGGTTTATACACCCGAGCATTTGGGAGGAATAAGCAAAGAATCCACCTCTAAGCCACCTGTCATTGAGACTGGCCCATATGATCTTTTGAGAAAGGTGCAGGCGAGAGAGTATTCTGTGGTTGATGATCTGTACAAAACCCCTGCTCAAATATCCATTTTATCACTGATGCAAAACTCTGAGGTGCATAGGAATGCCTTGACGAAGGTGTTGAATGAAGCTTATGTACCAAATAACATCACCGGTGGAGAGATGGCTAACATGGTAGGGCAAGTGTTGGAAAGCCACAAGATCACTTTTCATGAAGACGAGCTACCACCGGAAGGACTAAGTCACAACAGGGCACTACATATCACAGTACAGTTTGAGGACAAATTCATTGCCAGGGTCCTGATAGATGGGGGTTCGAGTCTGAACATCTATCTACTAACTACTTTGAAAAGGTTGGGTAAAGGTCTGCACGAGATACGAGCAGGGAGTATGAATGTGAAAGCATTTGATGGGTCTCAAAGGGCCACAATTGGGGAGACCAACCTTAGCCTACAGATGGGCCCGACCTGGTTCGATGTTGAGTTTCAAGTATTGGATATATCTGCTACATACAATCTGTTGTTAGGTAGACCGTGGATACATGCCACGGGGGCCGTAACTTCTACTCTACATCATGCCGTGAAGTTTGAGTGGAACCATCAGGAAGTGATCATCCATGGGGACAGAAGTAATCCTATTTACACCAATCAAATTGTTTCGGTTGTCGAGAATAGAAGGAAGTTAGGTGGAGAAACATACCATCGCATCGAGCGTGTCAACGCAATTGAAAAAGACAAATGGTGGAGCAGTAAGATAGAAGGCATATTGGCATGGACAGGGTATGAACTTGGCAAGGGTCTCGGCAAGAATATCTAGGGGATCATCAAAACGATACAGTTAAAGTGTAACGACACAACTTTTGGGTTTGGGTATGAATACACCTTGCACGAGTATCAAAATTGGTCGCTACCGTGGCGTGGTCCTTATTATTCGCTAGAACAACCGGTACCACATTTACACTAGACATTTCATCAAGCCGACATGATGTGGGGATCTGAAGAAGATGAAGCTCCAGCTGGCATAAGGAAGCTATTTCTGGATAACAAAGACATGGACTGCAATGTGATAGTTGAGGAGGAAGACCTTATTATTCAGACAATGGAGAAGGGAGCCATTCTCAAGAATTGGACTGCTGCACCATCAAGGGCCCATCGAATTCCTGGGTAGCCTGGCAATTAGCATCATTTATTTTTAAAAGCAATTTTATGGGCATTTAAGACATTTTTAGTATTTTATTTTTTTAACGTTTTTGTTTTGAAATAATTGCTTGAATCATTCACCTGCATTGGTTTGACATTTTTAAATATTTATCAATGTAACGAGACAACGCAACATAAGGATAGTGATTCAGAGGATCTGGAAGAGGATATAATACCTGAGGAAATTGTCAGAGAAGTGAAATTTTTTGAAAACAAGCCTAAGTCCAATTTGGACGAGACTGAAACCGTTAATTTGGGAGACTCCGAAATAGTCAAGGAAACTCGTGTAAGCATTCGCCTATCGATGTCAGAGAAAGAAGAATACATTCGGTTCTTCAAGGAGTATGAGGATATTTTTGCATGGTCCTATGATGATATGAACGGCCTGAGCACATCCATAGTGGCCCATAAACTACCTACCAACCCTATGTGTCCGCCTGTAAAGCAGAAGCTCAGAAAGTTCAAACCAGATATGAGTTTGAAAATAAAGGAGGAAGTCACCAAGCAGATCAAAGCCAAGGTTCTCAGAGTGGTTGAATATCCGACCTGGTTGGCTAACATTGTGCCGGTTCCAAAGAAATATGGGAAGGCCAGAGTGTGTGTCGACTATCGGGATTTAAATAGAGTAAATCCCATAAACGATTTCCCTTTGCCCAATATACACATACTGATTGACAATTGTGCCAAGCATGAACTTCAATCCTTTGTGGATTTCTACACGGGATATCACCAAATCTAGATGGATGAAGAGGATGCCAAAAAGACAGCCTTTATTACACCATGGGGTGTATATTGTTACAAAATGATGTCGTTTGGCCTAAAGAATGCTGGAGCTACTTATATGATGGCCATGGCAACCATTTTACATGACATGATACACAAGGAGATAGAGGTGTACGTGGATGACATCATCATTAAATCCAAGAGAAGCACATATCATATAGCAGATTTGAGGAAATTCTTTGATCGACTTCGAAGGTACAACCTGAAACTGAATCCCCCAAAATGTGCCCGCGGAGTCCCTGCTGGAAAGCTGTTAGGGTTCATCGTCATCCACCGTGGAATTGAGCTAGACCCGTCAAAGGTCAAGGCTATCCAAGATTTGCCACCTCCGAAGAACAAGAAAGATGTGATGAGTTTCTTAGGGCATCTCAATTACATCAACTATTTCATAGCACAGTCAACTGTGATCTATGAACCGATTTTCAAAATGTTGAAGAAAGACGCTGCAACAAGTTGGACTAAAGAATGCCAGAATGCCTTTAACAAGCTCAAGGAATATTTATCCAAACCACCTCTTTTGGTCCCACCGAACCTGGGAGACCTCTGCTACTCTATTTATCTGTACAAGATGAGGCTTTTGGCTGTGTTCTAGGACAACACGATGAGACGGGGAGAAAAGAGCAGATCATATATTATCTGAGTAAAAACTTCACACCCTATGAAGCACGGTACTCTTTGCTGGAGCGCACCTGTCGCACTTTGACATGGATAGCTCAAAAGTTGAGGCACTACTTTTGTGCTTATACCACATATCTCATATTAAGAATGGACCCGTTGAAATACATCTTCTAGAAATCCATGCCTACCGGAAAGTTGGAAAAATGGCAAATATTGCTGAGTGAGTTCGACATCATCTATGTAACTTAGAAATTTACAGTCAAAGGCAAGCATTGACAGATCATTTGGCAAAACATCCTGTTGACGGAGAATACGAACCATTGAAAATGTATTTTCCCGATGAGGAAGTATCATTTGTGGGAGAAGATATCACTGAAGCATACGATGATTGGAGGATGTTCTTCGACGGAGCCACGAACTTCAAAGGAATAGGTATTAGAGCTGTCCTAGTATTAGAGACAGGTCAACACTATCCAATATTCGCAAAGCTCAGGTTTTCATGTACCAAAAATATGGTAGAATATGAGGCTTGCATCTTGGGACTCAAGTTGTCCATTAAATGATCGTTCAGGAATTGCTAGTAATTGTTAACTCAGACCTTTTGGTACATCAGGTTCTAGGAGAATGGGCTACAAAGAATACCAAAATACTGCCATATTTGTACTATGTACAAAAATTAATGAAAAGATTCACAAAAATAGAGTTCAAACATGTTGCGAGAATCCAGAATGAGTTCGCAGATACATTGGCCACTCTATCTTCCATGATACAACACCCATATAAGAATTTCATCGACCCTATCCTGGTAGGGATTCATAACCATCCATCTTATTATGCTCACATTGAAGAAGAAATTGATGGAAATCTATGGTTCCATGACATCAAAGAATATTTGGCAAAAAGAGAATACCCGGAGCACGCAAATCATACTCAGAAATACACACTCCGAAGATTATCTAACCACTTCTTCCAAAGCGGAGGGATTATGTATAGAAGGACTCCAGATATAGGGTTATTACATTTGTGTCGGCGCCAAGGAAGCATCCAAATTGCTCGAAGAAATACATGTCGGAACTTGTGGACCACACATGAATGGCTTCGTCTTAGCTAAGAAGATATTAAGAGCAGGATAGTTTTGGATGACTATGGAAACAGACTGCATCAGGTATGTCCAAAAGTGTCATAAATGCCAAGTACATGCCGATATGATACGAGTGCTGCCCAATGAACTCAATGCAATAAGTGCACCTTGGCCTTTCTCCGCTTGGGGGATGGATGTTATTGGTCCAATTGAACCTGCCGCTTCAAATGGGCACAGGTTCATTCTAGTGGCCATAGACTATTTCACAAAATGGGTTGAAGCCGCATCTTACAAGGCTGTAACTAAAAAGGTCGTAGCAGATTTCATTAGGGATCATATTGTCTGTTGATTCGGGGTACCATAATCAATCATCACCTTAACAGTGATTTGATGAGATCCACGTGTGAAACCTTCAAGATCAAGCATAAGAATTCCACAGCATACATACCACAAATGAATGGAGTTGTGGAAGCCGCCAATAAGAACATCAAGGAGATAGTAAGGAAGATGGTAGATAATCACAAATAATGTCACGAGAAGTTACCATTTGCCCTACTTGGATATCTCACCATGGTTCGCACATCAACTGGGAAACTCCTTATTTGCTGGTCTATGATACTGAAGCCGTCATTCCCACCAAAGTAGAAATTCCTTCTTTGACAATCATACAAGAGGCTGAACTCAGTGATGCGGAATGGATACGAAGTCGTTATGAACAAATGACTCTCATTGACGGGAAAAAAATGAACGCAGTATGTCACTGTCACCAGAACAGAATGTCCAGCTTTCAATAAAAGGGTCAGGTCTAGACAATTCACACCAGGGCAGTTGGTGCTAAAACGGATCTTCCCGCATCAAGATGAAGCCAAAGGGATATTTTCACCCAATTGGCAAAGCCCCTACATGGTTCACAGAGTACTAGCAGGAGGAGCGCTCATACTTGCATAAGTGGGCGGAGAAATTTGGCCAAAACCTATCAACTCAAACGCAGTCAAGAGATAATATATTTAGATTGTTTACATTTCTTCATTTGATGCAACAGAACTACGCTTGACCTGATTCCCGTTTAAGAGGGGATACATAGGAAGCCTTGTGGGTTCAATCACATCTCAATAAGATCTTCATTTTGCCATGGTCAGAAACTGGGGCAGAATTTTGAGGAGGACCCTCAAAATTCTGAAGCAAGTCCAGCCAACTTCGTCATACACAGAACGGTTAAAGAATTGCTTTTAAACTGGGGCAGAATTTTGAGGAGGACCCTCAAAATTCTGAAGCAAGTCCAGCCAACTTCGTCATACACAGAACGGTTAAAGAATTGCTTTTAAACTGGGGCAGAATTTTGAGGAGGACCCTGAAAATTCTAAAGCAAGGAAGTCGCAATGTCTCTAAAATATGCCACAGTCATTGGTTCATCTAAATTACTTGATATTGCATACTACTATATTTAAATAACTACATTCATCAAATGGACGCATATTTTTCGAAAACTTTATTTTTATAAATAGCCAGATGCTGCCCAGGGTAACTCAAACAGGATCTCAAGACAGGAGCAAAATCAAAGCGAGAAGGCAAAGCACAGACCAATCTTCCCCGCAAACTCACGATTTTTCTTTGGATGCAGGCACAATGAACATAACAAGAATATGCGCAAATACATACACACATCAGAATCACTACCTTCATAATGACAAAGTTGCCAAACGCAAACACATTTTCAGCTAAGAAATACTCTGCTTTCTCACTATCACTCATTGTTTTCCCGCATGAGACTAAGCCCTGCCTCCTTAAACCGCACAAGGTTAAGCACTGTCTTTCTTTGCATGAGACTAAGCATTGTCTCCTATTTGCATGAGGCTAAGCATTGCGTCCTTAATTGCATAAGGCTAAACACTGCCTTTCTTTGCATGAGACTAAGCATTGTCTCCTATTTGCACAAGGCGAAGCATTGCCTCCTTAACTGTATAAGGCTAAGCACCGTCTTTCATTACATGAGACTAAGCATTGTCTCCTATTTGCATGAGGCTAAGCATTGCCTCCTTAATTGCACAAGGCTAAGCACTGCCTTCTTTGCATGAGACTAAGCATTGTTTCTTATTTTGCATGAAGCTAAGCACCGCTTCCCTTAGTTGCATGAGGCTAAGAATTGTCTCCTCATCCTGCATGAGTCAAAGCACTGCCTCCCTAATTCCACAAGGCTAAGCACTGCCTTTTCCTTGAGATTGAATGCTATCTCCATTACGCCATCTAAGACCTAGCATTATCCTCTATTCACCCAGGGTTAAGCATTGCCCTCATCTTATCCAAGACTAAGACTTATCTTATCTCATCTTTGCATACGGCCAAACATTATATTTTGCATCTCATGGGATGAAATATCGCCATTTTGTCCAAAGGCGTCATGGTCTGAAGGCATCATCCTTATAGCCGGAAGACACCATTCCATGGCCCGAGGATCTCTTAAAAGTGCACATCATTATTCAAAGGTGTCATGGTTCGGAGGTACCATTCTCATGGCCGGAGGACATCATTTCATGGCCTGTGAATCCCTTATCACATGATTCATGGCCGGGACGTCATGGTCTAAGGACACCATCCTCACCATCCAAAGACAACCCTTATGGTCCGAAGGGAATCTGCATCATGTTTAAATTCTCGCAATAATCCATATATACTTGCATGCATCGTGTTTTAAGTTTTGCAGGTAATCTAGGAAGTAACCATTCTCCTAACGAGAGCAATCTTCGCTCCGATTTCCGTTCAATGTTCACATCCTACAATTATTTCAAACATAACCGACCACCATTAATTACCCGCCTTTTACACTATGACCGTTCAGATATTTGCTCAGTGATACATCCATAACGCTTCAGATTCACATCGATGACTCCGCATAAATTCATCTGATATTGTCCTACCCCAAAATAACCTTTTCCGAAGCATACGACTATTCCTATAACAACTCCATCAGTTTTGTTCGCCGTTGGATCTAGAACTACACATGACCTGATTCCCGTAACACTAGGAATATGTAGGCAACTCAGGGACCAGGGTTCGGCCTCTATTTTTAAAACAAATCACCTCATTCGGTCAAAATCGGTCATCATTTTCTTTACCCGACAACTCTTTCATCATTCCCGGGTAAAGAGGGGCACTTGTTGATACCCAATTTTGCCCTTATATATTTTTCAAATAATATGCATACTTTTAAAATATCATTTTTGCATTATTATTAATTTACAGGATTTACACAAGCATTTCCTATAAGTTTTCATAATTTCAGAGGTTTTAATTTAATTTTTCTTGCATTAATTTACATAACAATTCAGTAATCACTCTTTTAAATTATTTGTGATGACTTAATCACCTAATATTATTATATGCATCTCTAATACATTTTTTGAAATATTTTTACCCCATTTATTTATATAATTACAATGGTATTTTTAAGCTATTTGCATAAATTTGCAATAATAGCCTACATTTTGCATTCTTATTGCAATTGATATTTTATTTAGGGTCAAAATAATATCTTACATTTTTTATAGTCTCCTATTATTGTAAAGTATTATTTGCATAAGTAAAATTTTTATATATTTATTTAGCTATTTATTTAAATTAGTATTCTTTTAATTTTTATTTTCAAAAGCAGGCCCAATTTTGAGTCACATTTTCGGACCAAACCAGCCAATACACTAACCCAATAACCCCAGCCCAAACCGGTTGCGACCCGCCTAGCCTACCCGACCCAATCCCTCTTTAAAATCCTGGCCGTTAATCTCTAAGATCAACGACCCACATTTAATCCCCCCTTTTAAATCACCCAACCCCAAACCCTAATCCTATTCCCTCTAAATCCGCAGCCCTAAAACTCTCACCCTCTATGAAGAACCCTAATCGCCGCCTCTCTAAACCCCTCTCCTAATCACTTTTCTAATGGGATTCTCCTCTCATTTACTTACCATATTTGTGTGTTTCCGCTATTGGTTAATTCTCTATGGTATCACCTAGTACTTGCCTAAATATGGAAAGTACTACTTCTCCTATTCTGTCCGATTGATTCCTATCTCTTGAATCTGGACCATATTTCGTCTACACGTGTTCTATTCTACACTGTGTGAGTCCGATTTTGTTTGTATTTTGCTGATTTACACTTTCCTTATAAATTAGGGTTTATCAGATTTTCTTTTTAAAATTGATTTCAAATTGATTTGCATGTTTCTTCCATGTTTGTTGTTTAAATTATTCTGTTTCCTTATATGTTTGCTCGATTTGTGACTACTATATAAACCCCCTCATTTTCCCTTCTAGGGGAGACTTTGGAAAAAATCGATTTCTTCACTAAAATTTTGAGGTTTTTGCTACTCTCTTGCTTGGTATTCTGTATTGGCCGGCTGAAAACCAAGGGCATTAGCATCTTGTTACTTAACCCGTTCTTGGTGCGAGTATTGCCCTGAGTTCATCGAAGCTCTTGGGAAGTTTGACGCATTAGGGATTCTGGGTTTTCTGTGGAAACCTATTCTTTAGTGTTCTTCGCTTAACTGGTGAGTCACTATACTTTGCAATTTCATTCCTAGGCATCTATGGTTTGTATACATTTTCATTCCTGAAATTGGTCAGTTCAGTATGTTTTCTGGATTGCTTTTGTGTGTAATTCCGTTTGCTTTCCTCAACTCTTTAGGTATCTTTAGCCTTTAGCTTCAAGCATGCCTAAACTTGGTTATATTAAGTTCTGACCAGTCACGTGTTAGAAATTATTACTGTTTGGGACCCTTATACTTGTTATCATATTCTGGTGTTTAATTTAGTCTTTTGCTATCAATCTTGTTACTTGAATATGCCTCACTAGCATAATTTGTACTTCTTTAGTTGACTAGTTGATTGAGTTCAAAAGCATGAATATGTAGCCCAATGTATGGCACAAGCATGTTTCCCCTCATATTCTGAATTTCTGTATTGATGACTTACCTATCTGACATGTTTTGACCCTGCTCTCTATCAGTATGCCCTTTAGCATGTTTAACACCCATCCATGCTTCACCAGTAATAGTAATTTATTTTTCTCATGTCTAAATGCTGCCCTATTACCAAATTAGCATGATCCAAACTTATAGTTAGCATAATCTGAACCTTCTTAGGGTGATTAGTCTACTGTGTCAATATTAGAATACCTATATGTATTATTTAACATGGGCTTGCTTCTCACTCTGTATCGAATCTCTGTGATGCTTGTCTTGCATACCTAATATGTTTTAATCTGTTATAAGACCTCTTTCCTCAACTGTGATCTCGCTAATATGCCCCCCCTCCCCAGTATGTCTTAATTCCCTATTCCTTCAATGGTTACTTGGCCTGTCATAATATGTGTTACAACGTTTCCTTACATCCTGATGAGAATTAACCTGTTTGTCTTGTGATGCTAAGATGTATACTTAGCTAAATCAGACTTCTTAGGTCTCAACCTGTTAGTATTGATTTTTGTCAAACTTTGCAAACTTGTTCCTTCCCCTAATTCTCCCAATATGTGTTAGTGATGTGCTACTTTGCCAAACGTTGAAGTTCTACTGAACAAGTCTTATGACATGCTTGACTGGCTATTCTGTATGTTCAACTTGGCTATGTCTACTTTAGGATATGAGTGTATCCCCTAACGTCTGTCCACTCTCCTTACTTGCAACTTATGTTATTCTGAACACTTCATTCTTAGCCGGATGAAATCCAAGGCTACCTAGGATCTATTGTTGGCCTCCCTAGTGTGAGCACTGCTCGAGGTCAAATTGAGACCCTTGTGAACTCTGACACACTAGGGCTTGGTCCTTAGTCACTCCCTCAATCTCAAACTATTCTTATTCACTCTACTTCCCCTTGTTATGTGTTGTGTACTTGAATTGGATGATTTAAATGGTGCAACACTTGGTGCCATGGTTGAGTAAACTATTTCTGGACTCCTCTATGGATCCATGAGTCGTGTATTGAATGTGGCTCTTTGTTGAAGGCCTGGGTATTTATTTTATTTGGGCCTGCTGTGGGCCTCTTATCACTGTTATGTAATATTTGTATAGTTTACTCATTATTGGGCCTGTAATACCCTTTGTATAAATAATTGGGGTGTTAGTAAAAAGAAAATGGGTAGAATTCAATATCTACATGCACAGTGGGTAGATAACATGCCTATAGGACTTGACAATGTATCTGCTATACGTGTTGTTCGATTACATGAGCATTGTAGAAATCATGATATTAGGAGAAGCACACACACACTACTTGTTTACTATTAATCATGAGTTCATATGCTATGTTTACTGTTGCGTGTTTATAGATAGCATGCCTATAAGAAGTAATCCCTTTGCATGACTACTTTCAAATGCATTAGAAGCATGCCTATATGAAGTGAGCACTCCTTCAATTTGCATGACTACTTTTTAATGCATTAGAAACCTGCCTATAGGAACGAGTGTTAATCAATTTTCCTTCAATTCACTTCAGTTATTCACTAGAAATCATGCATATAGGATTTTGATCACTTCATTTGCTATTGTATCACATTGTTCACTAGAAATATTGTTTATAGGATTAAGTATAAATAAAATGAGTTCTAATCATCAACTGTTAGAGATCCTGCCTATAGGAAATAATTACTTGTTAATTGATTAATATTAGACTACTTAAACACTGTTCCTGAGCATCACTGTTAGGAAAATCTGGATAATTCTGGGACTCTTCCTAACAGATTCTATTATACCTAACTGCGTAGATCAACTAGGCATCACACATATAGGAATGGTAATTTAAAACTTTCAACAATTAGCTTATAATACCCGCATAATTATGTCTATAAGCTATATCATGCATCTGAAATTACCTACATACTTCGATCGCCTAGAAAACATGTCTATAGGATTTTGCAGATTCCTAATTGGCATATGTGTTTGCGTGCATTTACTGTTTAAGTGTGGAGGTCAATGTGAACCCTTAACTGCTTTTATGTGAAGTCCTTATAAGTTTTGTTTGTCGCCTATTTTTTTTTTTTTTTGCAATTTTGTGCTGCCTAGATAATGGTCTAGAACTATCCAAATAGAGGTCCAAAGCCTCCTGAACCATAGGTATGGGCAGGTAATGCACGCATAGGGTATGACTTAGAATTGAATTAGAATGCTTTTAGGTAGTAACTTTAATATAGTAATCAGGTAGCGGGAGATGATAGTCTTTGCCCGCTGAATAATATGAGTAACTCTCTATTCTAAGGGAGTTGCGAAGTATTATTTATGTTGCACGGGGTGATCCTTTAGGCTAAAAAACTTAGGTCCCCCCTATTAGAACGGAAAATAGTTGTACCTCCCTATTCAAGATCTCTTTGTAATAAAATTCTTAGATTTTGTACTCTCTTTGCTTACTTAATCATATAGACTAATCTATATAATTTAAGTTCGGACGGGACCCACAGTTGTGGAACTCGAGGAGTGCCTAACACCTTCTATTTGAGATAACTTGAGCCCTTACCCGTTCTTTGGTGGCGTTGACTAGTTAAAATAGAGTTATTTGCATAATAGGTTCCCTAACGCACCTTAAACAAATTGTTAGGTGGCGACTCACCTCTTTTAATACCCTATTTAAAAGAGTTGTCACGTGTCGAATCCCTTATTCGCGATAAAAAGAGGCGCGACAGTTAACGATGAAGCTAGGGAAGCTAAAGAAATAGCCTTCTTGTTTTCTTTCCTAGTTACATTTTGAATAGTCACATCATCAACCCATCCTATCAATTTTTTAGCATAACTATGATAAGAGCATAGTTTAGGCTTCTTGACCTCGTGGCTACCTAAAAACTGATTGACCGCTAACTGTGAGTCACCAAAGACTTGCAATTGCAACTGCTTCATATTGACAGCCATTTCAAGCCCAAGTATTAGTGCTTGATATTTCGCAACATTGTTGGAGCAGAGTTGTGTCAACGTAAAGGAGTAAGGCAGAACCTCCCCTTGAGGAGTGACAAATATTATGCCAGCACCGGCTCTTCCACGATGTGCAGCACCATCAAAGTACATCTTCTATGGTGGCTGTACTTCAACGACCATTGCATCTTTGTCAGGTAATTCATCAGTTAGTTCCCATTCATCAGGTATCGTATGTTATGCCAAGAAGTCTTCCAATGCTTGTACTTTTACAGCCCTTTGAGGGACTTACACAATCTCAAATTGTTGAAATTGGAGGTACCATCTCGCTAGTCGATCACTAAGAACAAGTTTTGACATCGCGAACTTGATGGGATTTGCTTTAGAAACAAGATGAACAATATTAGCTTGAAAGTAGTGCTTCAACTTTTGAATTGAGAAGACTAGCGCCAAACACAACTTTTCAATTGGCGAATAATTCAGCTCGTTTGGTGTCATCATCCTGCTCAAGTAGTAAAGAGAGATTTCTTTCCCCTCACTATTTTCTTAGGCCAACAGTGCTCCAATAGACCTTTCTTATGCAGCAATGTACAGTATCAATAGCTTTCCAGGTATAAGGGCTGCTAAAACTGAAGGCTTAATCAAGTAGGATTTAATGCTCTCAAAGGCATCGCTACACGCTTGGTCCCACTTGAAAGGGACGCCTTTCTTCATAAGGCGACTGAATGGTTGGCATCTCCCAGATAGATTCGAGATGAATCTCCTAAGATAAGCTAGCTTTCCTTGAAGACTTTTCAATTCATGAATGTTCCGAGGCTCATGCATTTTCAAAATTGCATCTACTTTGGCTTGATTAATTTTGATCCTTTGATGCTGGACAATGAAACCAAGGAACTTTCTAGAAGTAAATCCAAAGGCACATTTCAATGGATTCATCCTAAGTTGGTAACTCCGGAGCAACTTAAACACCATTCCCAAGTCTTTCAAGTGGTCACTCTTCTTTATTGATTTTATTACCAAGTCATCAGCATAGCATTCGACATTCTTGCGGAGAAGGTCATCAAAAATATTTTGCATATCCCTTTGGTAAGTACCACTAACGTTCTTCAACCCCAAAGGCATTACCTTGTAGCAATAAATACCCTTGGGGGTGCGAAATACAGTAAGCTCTTCATCTTTTGGTGCCATGCGAATTTGGTTATATCCCGACGAATCGTCCATGAAAGACATTGCCTCATAACCAGTAGTAGCATCGATCATCAGCTCTAGGATAGGAAGCGGTAATTCATCTTTGGGACACACATTGTTGAGATCCCTATAGTCAACACACACTCAAATCTGACCATTCTTCTTCCTTACAGGGACAATACTTGTGACCCATGTTGAGTATTTAACTTCACGAATAAAACCAGCTTCGATGAGTTTGTAAACCCCAATTTCAATCAGGGGAACCAAGTCTGGCCTAAAATACCTTTGAGCTTACTTAACAGGACGAGCACCATTCCTGACTGCAAGGTGATGGACTGCTAATTTGGGATCCAAGCCAGGTATCTCTTTATAACTCCAAGCAAAGACATCCTATACTCCTTGAGTAACTTAATATAAGTGTTTTCTTCATCGTCTGCTAGTAAAGCACTTAGATAAGTAGGCCTTGGTTCTTCGTCGGTGCCAAGGTTTACTTCTTTCAAAGCGTCAACTGTTGCCTTTACCCCTTCTTCAAGTTCAGGCAGAGCATCCTTTGCATCTTCATATTCTTGAGGGTCCCCATCATTGAAGGATATGTGATAACACGGTGAAATATCCTCCAATTTTTTGTCATCCTCCATTAGAGATGAAACACCATGCTCGCCTTATGCAGTAACATGATACGAAGAACCCACACTTTCTTCGTCTTCATTGCATTCTTTAGTGTAGACCATAGTGTATGGCTTTACCTTCAGTACCTCATCACATGAAACTATGACTTTTGTTTGTCGCCTCATTCTAGAAGGAACCAAACTTTGAAAACCCTTAGAGATCTTCTGGATCCTAGGCAAAATGGGTGTTCTTGTATTTGAATAATTTCTCCGAAACCTGTGCCCCTTCTTTAACGGACCCAATCTTTCAAATACGGAAGTCCTCACAGTTGATTTTCCAAGTCGATCAAAGACAGAAGGTCTGTTAGAAGCGGTAGATTCATCTTCTACACTAATATAATTATTGCTTGCTCTTCTTATGGAGATGCGTACTAGTGAGGGTTGTTTATATCCCAAATCTTCACGTGGTTACCTTGTAGCAGCTTTTAACGGGAGCTTCCCTAATTTTGATGGCTCATTGGGATTATACCCAACTTTTGCAAATAACTTGTAAGCATTAGGCTCAAAGCCTTCATTTGTACGCTTTGTAGGGAGTGTCACATTCTGAGAATGATTTTGGGCCACAAACCCTCCAAGTAGCATTGAGGATAGCTTTACTGCCTCGATTCATTTGATCAGAAGAGTTAATTCCCTTAGAATATTGGATGATTCGCCCTCCTATTTCTTCTTTTTAGGGATATAGCGGAGCGCAGGAATTACTTTCTTGCCGTGAGACACAATGTTCCCTTTATGAGATTTATTTGAGTTAGGATGTACCTCCTCAGCAATAACTTTAGTTTGGCCGGCAACCACCTCAACTCTCTTATTAGTGGACTCGTCATTCTTGCCATTCATGACATCATCAGCTTTTAGCTCCTTCACAATGTGGTTCCTCAAGTAGAACTTTGCATCGGTGAAGTGTGACTCAGCCTCGGTGAATGGCTTGTCATCAGCAACTATCTTCTTCTCGACTTATCCCTCATAGTACTTCAAACATTGATGATAGGCAGATGGAACTACTTTATTCTCATGTATCCAAGGCCTTCCAAGCAGAACGTTGTATGAAGTCTTTGCATCGACCACATGCAACCATGCACTTGATTGCATATCTTTAGTGGTGATCCCCAACCTAATCGCGCCTATGGCTCTTTGCCCCCCTTGGTTGAATCCTTGAATTATCACATGACCTTCCGAGAGTTCGTTCATGGGAATACCAAGTTCTTTCACAGTGCGAATTGGCAAGATGTTCACTGAGGATCCTCCATCAACTAAAATTCGATTTACCCTTTCATCGAACATATAGCCAACCAGGTATAATGGGCGGTTATGAGGAGTGTCACCTAGTAAAAGATCGTCATTTGTGAACGTAAGTTTTTTCTCACAAGCATTAACTTCTTCAGGAATGGACTCGATGAGCTTTTCTGAAGATGGTGCTAACGGTAGGTCATCACTCTTTTCTTCCCCTTTATCAGCTTGCAACAAGGGGCCTCAATATCATCACAGAAAATCTTCATGCGGAACAAGGACACTGGATGTCGTGGCTTTTGAGGGTGGTGTACCTCCACTTTTGCTTTCTTCAAACGCCTAACTAGATTCTGTTTCCTTGGTCTTTTTACCATTATTTTCCTTATTGGTTGTTCTTTTGATTCTTTTGTGGTGCCTTCGACGAGTCACCAACATCCAACCATCATCATCATCAGGCTGATCAACTTCAACCCTGTTGTTCTCCAGTAATTCTTCGTCTTTACTTTCTTTGAAACTACATAATTCATCTGGACTGAATGAGCCAAAGGTGATAGAGACTTGGTTCGCGCTTACTTTCTCATCTTCAAGAACGATCTTCTTTTCACGAGCCAACTCCATAACTTTGTCCTTGAAGACAAAGCATTTCTCCAGGGGTGGCTCACAAGTCGGCACTTTCAATCCGCTGAAATGGAACGCTTTGGCGGCCTCCCCTTTTCGCCTAACCCATTCGTTCACTAGAATCTGAGTCATGTTCGGAATCGTGCCTAAGACGGCATGTAAGCAAACTAGCCCAATAGATTTGGACCTATTTATTTAACCCATATGTATTTGACTTATATAATTAATTTAATTATATTAGCCCATAATATTTATTTGGCCTAATATATCTTACATTTTGAAATATGATCCATGTTATTTTATTGGATTTAACTCCGATAACATTTATATGCCTACAACAAGTTTTGTTAAAGAACAAATATAGCATGTAACTAAGCATAGACTAGATACGATTTAAGGTACAGAAAGAGCTCGAGGGTGTCAAGTGTTAAACAGAGATTATGTAACTAGTTTTCCGGTTGAGGCCTAGATGACTCAACCACCCTTCCTAGAAGGTGGTTTGAGCTTTAGGTGTATCAATTTGGTTGTTACGGTAATATTTTACATTTATTACAAAAAAAAAGGACTTAAATATATATTTCTTAAAATTATGAGATAAACAAATTTATGTGATAGTACATTTGTGTAGTTTAAAATCTTTTAGCTATTAATTGCAAGTGATACGTTTATCTACATTTACTCTTACTTAAAATTGATTGATTATCCTTCAGAAATAAGAAACAATGCAAAAATTGTGGTGTTTTCATATATATGCAAGATTTAAATGTAATAACTTGATCATTATTTTATCCAAAATTCGTGAAACACCAATTAGTATATAATATTTGGTCTAGAAGCAGTAGACAACATTAAAAAATGAAAGTCCCAAAAGCTTTTTTTTTTACTAATTTTTAAGAATGAAATTTAAAAGCAATGCTATTGAAAGAGCAATATTGCTCCATTTGAATTTTCAAGAAATTATAATATTATTATTAGTAATGGGTTAAGACTAAATGCATTTATAATTTGTTTAGATATGGAATTAGTAAAAATGCTTTAAGATTAAACGTTAAGTTGTGATCCCGCAAAAGAAAACGTTAAGTTGTTAAAGTACTATACCCGTATGTTGGATTAGACTATCTAATTTTCGCTTTAAATTCGAAACATCAAAACCATTAATTAGTTCAGTGAAGTATCCATTTTTAGAATCTATCTAGAGAGTACTATAAATAAAAATTTTATATAAGCAAAAGTAAATAGAAGATAAAAATCATAGCCAAAAGCCTAAAATTTTCTTGCCATATGGTAATTATATTATATAACATAGGATGTAGTGTATAGAACTCTTTCTACTTGTATTTCTTTATTTTTAGTTATTTGATCTAAATGTAGTTAAATATTTAACGCATTGGATTTTTTAAATTATAACGTAATACTTATCCAAGATATTAGAATATTGAAAAGTATAATAGTCACTCAAACTAATTCTTGTTCTTTTCAATAATTATAGCAATACTTTTGAAAGTATCAACTTCTATGATTGGTGAGATATATCTCACTTATTTCATACATTTGATTACAGAACTATTTTAGTCATATTAATTGATACTTTATTATAAAGTATATAACTTCACATATTTATCACTTATATGTACATATCTCTAGTGTGGCTATATTTTATTTTATATTTATTTCTAAATTGGTGAGTAATAAGATGTTCCTTTCATTTGGAATTAAAAATGTTATCTTGTTTCTAAAGTATCAAATGTTATTTTAATTAGTATAAATTTTTTTAAATAAATTAATTTTTGTTTAGTATAAAATTAATCAAATTTAACTTTAAGAAAATAAAGCACGATAATAATTGTTTGGAATTGAGAAAGTAATTTTGCAAAAGAAAAATTTGCCCTTTTCACTTTTGTTTTTGCCTCATTTTATGACTTAATTAAGTATGGGTTAGAGAGTAAATTATACTTTTATCTCTAGTTCTTTATTAAATTTTTGAAAAATAAATATTTTAATTATATTTAATTTTTTTCTTCAAAATCTATAAGACAAAACTAATTCTTATTTGAATTACATAGAAATTACCTTTTTATAGCCACGATTTATGTGTTATTTATCCATTCCTAACTTTTTTATGCCAATGTTGATGACCGGAGATAACTCTCTTCAATTATTCTTCAGATGGGAGGGAGTAGGTCTTACTTCATATTTGTTAATCAAAATCACTTTAATTTGGAAATATGACTTTGAGCTATTTGATAAAACTGATGATTAATATTTTAACAATGATTTTGGAGAAAAAAATTGTATCGCTAAGCATTAATCAGAAATGGCTTGAAGGGCTAGGTTTAGAAATTGGCAGAGTTCGAGTTTTTATAGGAATAGGATTTAATTAATTTACAATATTTTATGTGATTTGCTAAAAGCCTGAAACAAAGAAGAGAGTTAGGCTAGAAGCTGGTTGGACCAGTAGGGTCCAGTTAAATACTTTTTCTCAGTAAAAGACACGTAATGGTGACATAAACAAAGGGTAGAATGGTCAAATAGGCCAAAATAATTTCAAGGGAGCTTAGTAAAACATTTTGCAATCCCAAAGAATTTCTATTAAATTACTTATTAGCCCTTAAATTTATTTTTAGTACCAACAAACACACAATTCGAATGGAATATTTTAGAGAAAATGATCAAAATGGTCCTTAATGTATAGGGGTTGGAATATTTTGGTCCTTGATATATACCACTTAATAGGAATAGTTTTTAACGTATACAAAAGGTGATAGCTTTGGTCCTCAACCCTAAAACTAACGGTAGAAAACAAAATATTATGTTAAACTTCACCCCAATCTCTCCCGACTCCCTCCTCCTCTTCTCTCATTCACCATTAATGATCTTAAATCCAAAACCCTCTCTCAAACAAGAATGGATCTGCTTGGGAAGCTAAATTGTGTTGCTTGTTAGTCTTATGGATTTATAAATGGAAATCCTTTTTTTCTTGTTTGAATTTACTTGCGAATCTGTTTTAATCACTTGTCGCACCCCGTTTTCTTGCGAAAGCGGGCTTCGACGTTGTGACAACTCCTTTTTAGAATAGGAGATAGAGTGCTAAAGGAGAAGAGTCGCCACCTAAGGATTTTTTAAGGTACGTTAGGGCACCTATTATGCAAATAACTCTGTTTGACTAGTCAACGCCACCAAAGATCGGGTAAGGGATCAAGTTACCTCAAAGAGAAGGTGTTAGGCACTCCTCGAGGTCCACAACTGTGGGTCCCGGCCGAACTTAAGATTATGTGGATTATGGTTAAGCTAGGTGATCAAATAAACAAAGGGGGTTCAGAAGTTTATTACAACAGGATTAATACAGATCTTAGTGTGAACATCGTGATGCAACTATTTAGATTTAATAACAACATATAAAGAGAAAAGAGGGGGGGTCCTAAGTTTTTTAGTCTAAAAGATCACCTCGTGCAACATAAATAATACTTCGTAACTTCCTCAAGATGGGGTGTTACTCATATTATTCAGCGGGCACAGACTATCATCTCCTGCTACCCGATTACTATATTAAAATTGTTACCTAAAGTGTACTAATTCAATAATAAGTCGTACCTGATGCGTGCACTACCCGGCCCATACCTATGGTCCAGGAGGTATTGGACCTCTATTTTAGTGGTTCTAGACCTTACTTAGGTTGCTCAGAAACGTCAAAACTAGGCGACATACAAAAACACATTGGACTTCAAGTATGGACAATTAAGGGCTCAAGTTTGCCTCCACACTTAAGCAACAAATGCACGCAAGACAAGTTCATGTTATAGGCAGTAGACAAATTTCAGAATTAAGAACTTAACTCCCTATAGACATGATTTCTATGTGACAAGGCGTTAAGACATGCAAGCAGTTTCAGAAACCAAGCGTTGCCCATAGACAGGATTGCATAGGTTATTACACACTGGTTATTGAGAAGGCAAATTCCTCAATTACTAGCCCTATAATTGTTGCGCCAAGGTGAGTTATGTGATAGAGGGAGTGGAAATTCAGAGTTACTCATACACTTGATAATGGCATAAGTGAGTGATGAACGGTGTTTGAAGGGCGTCATTACCAGTTATTAAGGCGAACAATGGCGTCCTATAGGCAGGATTTCTAACGATTAACAATTGAGGAGTCTGATTTTATTATTAGACCTTATAGGTAGATTTCTCTAGGTGAAATATGCAATACCATAACAAATTATATGATTAGAGTCCTATAGGCATGATCTCTAGTAATGCGAATTAACAGGAAATTCAACAATATTTCCTACGGGCAGGTTCTCTAATCAATATATAGTTACAAAGATATTGAGACATTTGAGTTCAGGCTTTACTAATAAACAAGTAGTGCAAGTGTGTGTGTGTTTCCTTAGTGACATGCTTTCTACAGTGTACATAGAGAATGAACAACATAAGGAAAAGCATCATTCAATCCTATAGACATGTTTTCTACCCATCATACGTTAATATTAGAATCTACCCCATCCTCTTTTACTAACACTCCAATCGTTTATACAAAGATTATTATTACAGACCCAAATTAATAATAAAGTAGTAATATTACATGGTAATAGACATGCCTATAATAGGCCCAAATACAATAACTAAATACCTAGCCTTACTGGGCCTTCAAAACTTCTGGCATAGCAGACTTAGACCTTCAACAAAGAACCACACGATCACAGGCCCATAGGGGAATTTAGACCCCTTTCAATGAGCTATAACACCAAATATTGCATCACTTGGAGCAACCAACATAGAATACAGTACATGATAGGGAAGTGGAGCATTAGGAATAGTTTAGAGGTTAAGAAGAGTGACTAGAGACAAGCCCCTAGTGCGTCGGAGTTCACAAGGGCCTCAATTGGACCCTGAGTAGTGCTCGCACTAAGGAGGCCAACAGAGAACCTAGGTAGCCTTGGCTTTCAGCCGGCTAAGAATAGGAATTCGAAATACCAAAGCAACAAGTAAAGAGAATGGACAGAAATTCCCAGAGTAATCATACAGCATAACTGGTCAGGTAGACCAGCAAAAATTCAGCAAAGTTTAGTAGCAAAGCATCACATAGACAAACATCATAGAAAAGGAAAACAAGTTTGCAAACATACCTAGATTGCACTAGTTGACATTTAAGGGCCTAAATTAAATCAAGTCTAACCTAAGGCCATATCAGTACTTGGACATAATGGAGGTATACATATATTGATCATCACAGAAAGGAGAAAGTAGCAAGTGAACCAAGGCATACTGAAAAAACATGTTAACCTAGAAGCAAGGTCCTAGTCAGTTGAAATAGAATGTTTGCCTTTAGAAAATCAGGGTAGCAAGACACAAGTTTAAAACAGATTTTTGGGAAGTATTACAAAAAGCACTCCAACATACACAAGACTTAGTAAAAGTTAGGGCATTATCTAAATACAATAGGCAGAAACAATATACAACCACAATATTAAAGTTCAAAATCAACATGTAAAGATGTTACAGGGTGAGGAACTACTCTTAGGAGATAGGGAATTGCAGAGTGCAAATCATAGTGATTCATAACATAAACAGTACACTACTCTCATGCGTCAATTAACACAGAATGACATCAAGTTGAACACCATCATAGTTAAACCAAAATTCGGATACATGTGCAAAAAGAAGGGAAGAAAGCAAACATTATGAGGGTTTAAACACTAACCAGTAGCAGAATTAAAAGAGTGCAGAGTGTAATAGCAAAAACCCAAAGTCCCTGATGCTTCAGAGTTCACAAGAGCCTCGAAAATGAGCTCCGAGCAGTGCTTGCATCAGAGGAGGTTACTCAATATTATAAAAATATAAAAATGATACTTCGGCATAAATAACATAATAAACGCAATTATTTGTAGAATATAGGCCATTATTACAAAATTAGATAAATAGCTTAAAAATGCTAATGCAATCATAAAAAATAGAATAGAAATGTTTGAAACATGTATTATGAATGCAAATAATAATTTTGGGTAATTAAGTCATCACAAAATAATTTAAAGGATAATTACTAGATATTTATATAATAAAAAATATAAGAAAATTAATTTAAAGCTCTAAAAATTATGAAAAAATATGTGTATAGGTTTGTAAACTAAATGATGATGCAAATATGCTATTTTGAAAGTATATATGTATTTTTAAAAATATGAGGAAAAAATTGAGTATCAACATCACTTCATTTGTTAAAATCTAGTTTGATTTATAATTTTACAACTGGAAATACATAGACTTGAATCTAATGCTTGAGCGATGGATCATGAAATATATTCTTTATAGTATTCCAAGTTTGGAAAACCAATTTAGTTTCATTAAGTCTTAAGAGAATAGTTTTTAATGTGCTACAGAATTCTAAACTTTTGCTTTGTATCTTGATGGTAAGCACCCTCCACTTCCAACCAAGAGGTTGTAAGTTCGAGTCACCCCAAGAGCAAGGTGGGGAGTTCTTGGAGGGAAGGATGCCGAGGGTCATTTGGAAATAGCCTCTCTACCCCAGGGTAGGGGTAAGGTCTGCGTACACATTACCCTCCCCAGACCCCACTAGTGGGATTATACTGGGTTGTTGTTGTTGTTTGTTGTTGCTTTGTATCTTGATGAAGTTTGAATTATTTGCTTACTGGGGAAGATTCAAAGAAGCAGAATAATGGTGAACCAGAAAATTCTAGCCATTATAGGACTAGTAATATAGTCGAAGAAAAGGTGATGGGCCAATTCGTGATATGCAACCAGTAATGTTGCTTGACAAGATTTCATATTGGCAAAGATTGATAGAAAGAGCAATCTCCACAAGGCCAACATGGACAGCTAAAATCGTCTTGTCCAAGTTGCTTCGTAGTTGTTGTGCAAAAATAAGTTTTGATCTTTAAATACAAGGATATATCATATGGGTTCACTCTTGTTCTTGATATTTTCTTCCATTCAACATATCAATCATGTGTAAAACTTTGGTTGTTTGAAATGGGTGCTTTGGTAGTAACAGAAATGGTGGAAGAGATGCGAGCTGGGGCTGGGTCTTTTTATTGAGAGCTTGGCATGGTAAAAGATAGAAGAGGATGGGGAAAGGGGTGGCTTTGCTTTTGAGGGATTGGGGTTAAATTTAATAGAATTTTTATTTTCTACTGTTAGTTTTAGGGTTGAGGACCAAAGCTATCACCTTTTGTATACATTAAGGACTATTCCTGTTATGGTATATATCAAGGACCAAAACATTTCAACCCCTATACATTAAGGACCATTTTGATAATTTTCTCAATATTTTATCAATCTTCTATATAGTAGTAGTTAAGGGTGTACATGGACCGGGTTGGTTTGGTTTTTATCAAAACCAAATCAAACCAACTATATTGATTTGGATTGGTTCGGTTTTGTCGGATTTTTCGGGTTTTTTGTTCATTAAATATTATTTCAATCTTACTTTGTTAAATATTTGATAAGTAAATATATATTTAGTAAAAATATAAAAAATTGACAAATATATTATTGATTAAAATATTCTTATGGGAGAACTCTATTAGTAATACATAATAGCTATTTTTTTTAGTCGTCTGACAATAATTTTTCGTTGATATACACTTTCAGTTTAACCAAATTTAGTAATTAAACATAAAAATCAATATGATACCTAAATATTAATAATCACTTCACATTCGAAAAAGATATAAAAATTTAATAGATCTTAACATATGATATGAATATAAAAGAACAAAGAGATAGACTTATTTCAGTAACACTTGATAAGAAAGTGATCATATAACCCATTATTTAAGGTCAATAAATATGGAGCACTTCATATTCTATTGAAATTTATATCCCGCAAGAGAATCCCAAATATTTTTAGACATTTTTAAAGAAAATTCTATATAAAATCTTAAAAGTATATATAAACATTATATATTTATATGTCGGGTTGGTTCGGGTTTTTTTTACTCAATACCAAACCAAATCAAGTCGGGTTTTTATTGATCACCAAGTAGAAGAAATACATAGCATAGCATAGCAATACTCTGCTAGCTACTCCAAAAATAACAAATATCTCTAAGACCTATACGAAGTTGCTACCTAATCTCCTGAATGTGACGGTAAATGGCAATTGCATAGATAGACTAAAAATAAAAGCTTCTGCAGCATGTGACTCATGTCTCCAGTGACTCTACAATTGCAAACACATGCAATTTTTAGAAAGGCTGGTGTAATCTCTTACCACCCCTTCAAATGTTCTAGTTCTTTTAGACTTCCCTTTGCTTGTGTGATGATCCAAGTAAAAAACTGATTCCAGGAAGAGAGTAACAGGTTGAAGCTGCATACATTTCATGAGCCTGTTCCACAGATCCATTCATCCATAGCAAACTTGCATTCTCCAAATAAATGATCTCTTGTCTCATTGTTAGTTTGACACGGTACACAATTGAGATTACTGGACTCCCCACTTTACTAGCCTATCCACAGTCAACAATTTACCCTGACACTGTAGCCACATGATGACAAAGTCTTTAGGTTTAGCAACATTATGGAACATCAAGCTTCTCCGGTAAGACTGCTAGTAGTTGTATATAGATTTGCTTGATTAAACTCTTCTTCTCTATCACATGTTTATGCATCTGATTAACTGTATCTCTAGCTCCCAATATCTTCCTCACCATCCAACTCGACTGTTGAGGTATGGTCATATCAGCTAAACTCTGCCCTTTTATGTACTATGAATGTATCCATTTCATCCATAGTTTGTCTTGTTTATGCTCCAACTCCCAGTATACTTTTGCAATAGCAGCTTTATCCCATCTGCAAGTTAGTCAAGTTGAGACAATCAACAGATTTTGGTAAACAAATTCTATCCCAGGAAACTAAAGCCTTTTTTTGTGATTGTGTTAACTCCTGACCACAAGTAGCTTCTGCAATATCCTTCGATCATTTTCACCTTCACGGGAAGTATAAATACCTGGGACCGATAAGATTGTATCCCAAACTGCTAATGTGGACATATTAACTCATAATCGAGAGAGAAGTGAGAACAATATGAAACCTAATCTAAGAGAAAGAGAGAGAAAGAGAGAGAAAAGGAGGCATGGAAATATCCGAAAGAAAGAAAAATGAATTGACCTCAACTGTGTTTAGAAACTTCTGGTTACACATATACAATACACCCAAATAAAAAATACAGATGGGCCACTTAATACAACTGGTCCAGTAACTATATAAATGGGTCGGGTATGTCTTCAAATCAAATGTTAATGTGGCTGAGGCCCAATATTGTCAACACCCCCCTCAAGATAGAGGGTGTAGACACTCCAAGCTTGCACAGAAAGTGATGATGTAGAGGACCAGGGAGATGTTTGGTCAACATATCTGCAAGCTGAGCAGAATTGGGGACGAATAGCAAGGAAATCAAACCTGAATGTAGACTATCACGGACAAAGTAATAATCAACTTCAATATGCTTCGTGCGTTCATGAAATACAGGATTCTTGGCATTATGTAAAGTTGCCTAGTTGTCACAGAAAAGAGAAACATGCCCAGAAATATGTAACCCAAGATCACAAAATAAGCGCACCAGCCAAGAAATCTCAGTTACAGCCATTCTCAATGCCCTATATTCAGCTTCAGCTGAAGAAAGGGCCACAGTAGGCTGCTTCTTACTCTTCCAGGAAATAGGGCTGCCCCCAATAGTGATGTAAAAACCTGAGACAGATCTTTGAGAGACAGCACAAGTAGCCCGATCTGAATCTGAGTATGCTAAAAAGGATAAATCAGAACTGGCAAATAGAAGAATACCTTGGTAAGGGGCATTCATGAGATATCTCAACATGAAGAACTGCTAACATATGGGCAACATGTGGAGCTTATAAGAATTGACTGAGATGTTGGACTGAACAAGAAATGTCAGGCCTGGTGTGTTGAAGAAAATTGAGCTTGCCAACCAATCTCCTATAGGTGCTAGGATCAGAAATAAAATTTCCCATATCAACAACCAATTCCACACTGGGATCCAAAGGGGTGGAAACAGGAATGAAATTTTCACAATGGAATTCTGCTAGGAGGTCAGAAGTGTACTTCTATTGGCACATAAGGTAGCCCTGTGGATGAGGAGTAATTTCTAAACCCAGGAAATAATGAACATTCCCAAGATCCTTTATCTTGAAAGTGTCATCCAGGAAAGACTTCAGAGAATTCAATTCACCCACATCATCACCAGCTAGTAAAATATCATACACATAGACAACAATCACTACCAAGGAGGAACCAGAAGACTTAGTGAAGAAAGAATAGTCATTCTTGCTAGAAGTATATCCTCCAGAGATCAAAGACTCAGATAATTTGGCAAACCATTGTCTGGATGCTTGCTTGAGTCCATAAAGTGATTTTTTTGAGTTTGCAAACCAAGGGAGAGGAAGAGAAAGGTGCAGATACCACAAGACCAGGAGGGATCTTCATGTAAACCTCCTCATGGAGGTCACCATGCAAAAATGCATTATTAACATCCAATTGGAAAACAGTCCAACCTCTTTTAATAGCCAAGGTAAGTAAGCATCGAATTGTGGTAAGTTTGACAACTGGTGAAAAGGTCTCAGTATAGTCTATCCCTTCTTTCTGAGTATCTCCCCTAATCACTAATCTTGCTTTATATCTTTCAATAATGCCATCAGATTTCTGTTTTATCTTATACACCCATTTACAAGGTATTGGTTTCTTATGAGTAGGAAGGGGAACAATATCCCAAGTTTGGTTTGCATCAAGGGCCTGA
This sequence comes from Nicotiana otophora, assembly GCA_000715115.1. Lineage (NCBI taxonomy): Eukaryota > Viridiplantae > Streptophyta > Magnoliopsida > Solanales > Solanaceae > Nicotiana > Nicotiana otophora. The sequence goes on from AWOL01S0042763.1 coordinate 68,463, forward strand.
AATTCTTTAGTCATGTCCTCCTGCCAAGCAGGATTAGAGACAGCTTGTTGATAAAATTGAGGTTCATGCATATGCAAATCAACAGGAGACACCTTGGTGGTTAAAGGAGCAGGAATAGGAGAAGGGATGACAGATGTGCAAACATAATCCTTAAGGTAAGCTGGAGGAATAACAGTTCTGCTAGACTTCCTAATTTCAGGAACTAGAGGGCAGGAATGAGAAGACTGAGAAGATGTGGTGAAAGGATAAGGAGGAACAACAGAAGTGATGGAAGTGGGGAAAAGTGTAGGAGGATCAACATGAACAGGTGAATAAGTGTTCGCATTAGAGGGAGGAGGAAGGTCAACAAAATCAGGTGGAGGAGGAAAAGTAGGGGAAGAAGAAGAATAGTAAGGGAATATGTGCTCATGAAAGACCACATCCCTAGAGGAAAAAAACAGAATAATTATACAAATTTAATAATTTGTAGCCCTTTTTACCACAAAGATACCCCAAGAATACAGCACAAATGGACCTGGACTAATATTTATCTCTACCGGGTCTAGGGCAGGCAGCATAACAAAAGCAGCCAAAAGATTTCAAGTGGTCATAAGTAGGAACAATACCATGTAATTTTTCAAAAGGAGATATATTGTGTAGACTAGTTGAAGGAATCCTATTGATAATGTAAGTGGCAGTGAGAACACACTCACCACAAAACTTGAGGGGAAGCTTGGACTGAAAAAAGAGGGCTCTAGACACTTCTAATAAGTGTTTGTGTTTTCTTTCAACTACCCCATGTTGTTATGGAGTGTGTGGAATTATAGTTTGGTGAATAATCCTATTATCAGTGAAAAATTGTTGAGATGCAGTACTACAGCCTAATTCATATGCATTATCAGACCTGAAACAATGAATAGTTGTCACGATCCAAACTAACCCTCTGTAAGGTGTCGTGATGAAACCTAGTCTCTACGACTAGGTAAGCCTGATATTACAAAAAAATATAAAGAAAATACAACATTTTAAAAATAAACAGCATATTGTAAATAGCCAAGAATAATACCACTCGACATATCCAAAATAATTTTCTAAGACCTGAAATATCACTAAGTCACAAGCTGTTATAATCTATGTAGCTCTATACAAAAGTCTGAAGCTAATAAAGAAAGTCTATAGGCGAGGGAGTAGAAGGGGACTCCGAAGATCTGCAGACGTAAGTAGAAGTACCTTGAAGTCTCCTAGAATCAGCAGTACGCACTAACCTCGAGGCTGATAGCTCGCACCTGGACCTGCACACGAAAACATATGTAGGAAAGTGCATGAGTATACCACAATGGTACCCAGTAAGTTCCAAGCCTAACCTCGGTCGAGTAGTGACAAGGTCAGGTCAAGGCCTTACCAGAGTAAATATAATAAATTAAACAGTGAAAGATATAAGTGAAATTTATGGTAACACATTTAAAGATATTCTCAAAAAAAAAATTAACAGTTAAGGGAGCCCTCGGCTCATAACAAGTTAAACACGGTGGGAAATTTCCCGTAGTTCCGAATGAATATGCAATACAGGGAACATCTCCCGAAATACGTCCGTAGTCCCAAAGTAAATATGCAGTGCTGGGGGATCTCCCGGAATACATCCGTAGTCCCAAAGTAAATATGCAGTGCTGGTGGATCTCCCGGAATACGTCCGTAGTCCCAAAGTAAATATGCAAGACAGAGGGGTCTCCCAGAATACGTATGTAGTCCCAATTTAAATATACAATGCAAGATGAAATGGCAGGTATAGCATCGAGTTAAACAGTTTATACTAAACACAGATAAGCAAAAATAAGGATTTAACTAAGCATGACGCACAGAATGTCAAATAGGCGGTTAAAACACGTAAGCATGCTTTTCTAGTCTAAACAAAACAATTAAACATATTAGTGTAATTTAATAACAGAAACAATTTATGATTTAAAAAGGATAAACAGGATTTTTGCAGTAACAGCCCGTGTATGCACTCGTCACCTCACGTACACGACACTCACACACCAAATAATATCGAAATATCCTAAGGGGAAAGTCTCCAATACAAGGTTAGGCAAGTCACTTACCTCGAACCGCTCAAATCAACTCGATATCACGTTCTTGCCACGAGTATCCGACTCCAAATAGTCCGAATCTATTCAAAGTAATTGCATAATGTAAATATAACTACAAGCAACTAATTTAACTAATTAATTCGAAACTAAAACGTGAATTTAGGAAAAACGTCCAAAAGGTCACCCCGGGCCCACATCTCGGAATCGAGTAAAAATTATAATTTATGAACACACATTCACTCACAAGTTCACTCGAACAAAAATTATCTAAATCCAACGTCAAATTCCCATTCAAATCTCAGATTTTCAATTGGGGAACCTTTTCCCCCATTTCCAAACTTCTACCCTCAATTTCCTTAATTAGACGAGGAAAACAACAATAGATTATTGTATTATGATCAAAATAGAGTTAGAATTCGTTACCTAATAGTTCTCCTTCAAATTCCCTCGAGAAATTGTCTCCCACCGAGCTAATCAAAATTTGTGTTATGAAATTTCAAACCCTCGAAATCCCCTTTTCTGCCCAGCGATTTCTGCATTTGCGCTCATGGGGCTGCATCTGTGGTCTCGCACCTGCGAAAAAATCAACGCAGGTGCTGAAGTCGCTTATTGGGCTGGGTCCGCATCTACGACCTCTAGGCCGCATCTGTGGCTCCGCTTCTGCGGACAACCAGTCTCACCTGCGAGCCCAGCATGCCCTATCCATTTTTGCATCTGCGAACTCTCAAGCGCACCTGCGAGTTTGCACCTGCGGACTCCCCTCCGCAGGTGCGAAATACCAGAACCAGCAATGCACCAGATTTTCCTAAGTCCAAATTTCTTCCCGTTAAGCATCTGAAACACACCCGAGGCCCCCCGGGACCTCAACCAAACATTCCAACCAATCCTAAAACACCATACGAACTTAGTCGAGCCTTTAAACAACGTCGAACAACACCAAAATCATGAATTAAGCTCGGATTCAAGCCTAAGAATTTAAAATTTTCCAAATTCTACAAACGACGCCGAACCATATCAAATCTAGTCCGAATGACCTCAAATTTTACACACAGGTCACAAATGACATTATGAACCTACAGCCACTTTCGAAATTCCATTCCGAGCTCGATATCAAAATTTCCACTATCGGCCGAAATCGCCGAACAACTAACTTTCGCCAATCCAAGCCTAAATCTATTACAGACCTCCAAAACATATTCCGAACGCGCTTCAAATCCCAAAATCACTCAACGGAGCTGACGGAGTCGACGGAATTCTATTCCGGATCCATCTTCACACAGTTCCAACTACAGTCCAAACTCTAAGGCTTAAACTCACAACTAGGGACTAAGTGTCCCAAAACTCCCTGAATTCCATAACCAAACACTCCGGCAAATCCCAAAAGCAGAAACAAGTATGGTGAAAGCAGATATTAGGGGATCGGGGCTCAAATTCTCAAAACAACAGGCCGAATAGTTACATCCTCCCCCTTTTAAAACAATCGTTCGTCCTTGAACGAGTATAAAGACATACCTAAAACTGTTAAAAGATGAGGGTACTGGCTGCGCATATCCTGCTCGGTCTCCCAAGTCGCCTCCTCGACCGGCTGACCCCTCCACTGGACCTTTACTGAAGCAATATTCTTTGACCTGAGCTTT
>AWOL01S0042763.1:79270-104993 GCA_000715115.1 Nicotiana otophora
GAACCACTCAAATCAACTCGATATCATGTTCTTGCCACGAGTATCCAACTTCAAATGACTAGAATCTATTCAAAGTAATTACATAATGTAAATATAACCACAAGTAACTAATTTAACTAATTAATTCGAAGCTAAAACGTGAATTTAGGAAAAACGCCCAAAAGGTTACCCCGGGCCCACGTCTCGGAATTGGGTAAAAATTATAATTTATGAACACCCATTCACTCACGAGTTCACTCGAATAAAAATCATCTAAATCCAACGTCAAATTCCCATTCAAATCTCAGATTTTCAATTGGGGAACCTTTTCCCCAATTTCCAAACTTCTACCCTCAATTTCCTTAATTAGACGAGGAAAACAACAATAGATTATTGTACTATGATCAAAATAGAGGTAGAATTCATTATCCAATAGTTCTCCTTCAAAATCCCTCGAGCAATCGTCTCCCACCGAGGTCCAAATCGAAATTTGTGTTATGAAATTTCAAACCCTCGAAATCTCCTTTTCTGCCCAGCGATTTCCGCATCTGCGCTCATGGGGCCGCATCTGCGGTTAAGTCACTTTTTGTGTTGGGTCCGCATCTGCGACCTCTGGGCCGCATCTGCGGCTCCGCTTCTGCGGATGACTAGCTGCACCTGCGAGCCCAGCATGCCCTGTCCATTTTCGCATCTGCGAACTCTCAAGCGCACTTGCGAGTCCGCACCTAGACTCCCCTCCGCAGGTGCGAAACACCAGAACCAACAATGCACCTGATTTTTTGAAGTCCAAATTTCTTCCCGTTAAGCATCCGAAATACACCCGGGGGCCCCGGGACCTCAACCAAACAAACCAACCAATCCTAAAACACGATACGAACTTAGTCGATCCTTTAAACCACGTGGAACAACACCAAACTCATGAATTAAGCACGGATTCAAGCCTAAGAATTTAAAAATTTTCAAATTCTACAAACGATGCCGAACCACATCAAATCTAGTCCGAATGACCTCAAATTTTACACAAAGGTCAGAAATGAAATTACGAACCTACAACCACTTTCGGAATTCCATTCCGAGCTCGATATCAAAATTTCCACGATCGGCCGAAATCGTCGAAAAATTAACTTTTGCCAATTCAAGCCTAAATCTACTACAGACCTCCAAAACACATTCCGGATGCGCCCCTAACCCCAAAATCACTCAACGGAGCTAACGGAGTCAACGAAATTTCATTCCGGATCCGTCTTCATACACTTCTGACTACGGTCCAAACTCTAAGGCTTAAACTCACAACTAGGGACTAAGTGTCCCTAAACTCCCTGAATTCCATAACCAAACCCTCCGGCAAATCCCAAAAGCAGAAATAAATATGGGAAAAGCATATATTAGGGGATCGGGGCTCAAATTCTCAAAACGACCGACCGGGTCGTTACAATAGTAGACTTAAATTACACTTTGACCAGTTAGAGGAAAGCTTTAAGGATTGAAAGAGCATTACTTTTACAAGATAAAAGGTGAGTCCATGTCACTCTAGTAAAGTCATCAACTAGAGTCAGAAAATATCTAAAGCCATTGTAAGTGGAGGTATTGTAGGGACCCCAAATATCAATATGAATAAGTTGAAAAGGAACAGATGAATGGACAGTACTATCATGAAATGATAATCTATGTTATCTAGCCATAGGACAAACAGTGCATAAGAATGGTTGTTTAGATGAAATTTTATCAGACAAGAAAGAAATAGATTTCATTCTGGCAAAAGGAATATGACCCAACCTTTGATGCCAAAACAAATCACTTTTATTAGCAACAGTAGGTGGATTACAAGTGGAACTATGAATTACAGAAGTTTCAGAAGAATTGAAAACAGGAGTAGAAATACTACTATGAACAGAATTAAAAACACAACAAGGAACAGAAGTAGAAAGTTGTGGATCAGCTGGATGCAAGAAGTACAGTCCATTTACAGCCTTACCAATTTCCAGAGGCCTCCTCAGAGAAAGGCCCTGTAAAATACAAGTAGAAGTGCTGAAGACTGCAAGACATTGAAACTGGAGAAGCAATTTGTGCACATAAATCAAGTTGAAAAGAAATGAAGGAACTAAAAGAACATTATGTAATATCATATCTGTTCTAAGGACTAAAGATCCAGTAGATATAACTTTAACTTTATATCCATTTGATAAAGTTATCAGAAAAGAAGAAACTAATGGCTGAAGATTGTGTAGAAGATGTTTATGTGGTGTTATGTGATTGGTGGCACAAGAATCTATGATCCAAGGGTTTAAACCTAAAGTTGAAACAGCACATGCATGAAAAGAACTAGAATGTACTTCAGGATGATTGTACACACATGCAAAATTTGCAAAACCAATATTGTCAACAATATTATTCTCATAGTGGAAGGCATGAGAGGTGTGAACTTGCTGGAACAAATTCATAAGGTGTTGGTATTGTTCTTTACTAAATCCTTGACCAGGAACTTCAGAAGGACCATGGCTGGAAGGGTTAGAATCTGGAAGAGGAGCCTCAGACTGAACACATACAACAGACCTCTTATTCTCGGTAAATTTGAAGTCAGGGGGAAAGCCATGGAGCTTGTAGCACTTATCAATAGTGTGTCCAGTCTTCTTACAATACTTACAAGAAATATTTGAGGTGGAAGTAGAACCTCTTTTTGAGTCAAACTGTACCCGTTGATGGAAAGACCTATGATTATTCATATGTCCAGTTGAAACATTGAATGAAGCAGAATCATTAGAGAAGCTGGGAAGAGGAGCAGAAGTTTCTTTTTGCTTCTCATCATGTTGAAGCATGGAATAGGCTTTGCTCAAAGAAGGGGGAGCTGGCATCATCAGGATATTGCTTTTGCATGTAGAGTAGGACTCGTTTAACCCACTAAGAGATTGGTAGATTTTATGTTCTTCAATGAATTTAGACAAAGCTCCACAAGAACAAACTGGTCCTACATATGCAGTACTAAGTTCATCCTAGAGACCCCTTAGTTTGGTGAAATAAGTGGCAATGTCCAAAGATCCCTGAGATGTAACATTAACTTCCCTCTGAATTTGAATATACTTGGATCCATTTGAGGTACCAAACCTTTCATTAATATCAGCCCACATATCCTTGGCATTATCAAAACACATCACACTATTGGCTATATCTCTAGACAATGAATTTGTTATCCATGCAATGACCATGTCATTACATCGTTCCCAGAACTGATAGTATGGGGAATGGAATTGAGGCTTTGGACTCTACCAGTTATAAGACCTAACTTGTTTTTAGGAGACAATGCAGTCAACATATTTTTACGCCAAATAACAAAACCACTACCATCAAAAGGTGGGGATACCAGGTGAGTACCTGGATTATCCGAGGGATGAACATAAAATGGGTGAGAAGGGGGAACAGTAAAGTCATCAAACCCATCAGCAGTAGAGGTTGAGCTAACATCAGGACTACCCATGGTAAAACCTTAATTAGGTATATTTCACAAAATGTAAGCAAGTGACAGAATTTGTCAACACTGAGCGTGAACAATGGTTAATAATAGAGATTATCGTCTTTCTTTGCAACCTAAAGAAGTAAGGCCTTGAAATTAACCGAAAAATACAGCAACATACATCCAATCGGTAGACCTCGAATCACCAGAGAATACAGATCTCGAACCACCAAAATTTTACCTCAGAAATATCATGAGAAGTTCCTGCTAAACCATCGCATAACAAGGAGAACTTGTATCGAGGCTAAATCGCTCAAAAATAATTCACAGAAAAATCGAACCCAAATAAAATTATTGATGAGATTATGACAAAATTTCACAAATCTACCATCAATCGATAGAGCGGAGTTAGAATCGATCGATTTTAGGCTCTGATACCATGTTAATGTGGACAGATTAACCCATAACCGAGAGAGAAGTGAGAAGAATATGAAACCTAATCTGAGAGAAAGAGAGAGACAGAGAGAGAAAAGGAGACGTGAAAATATTCGAAAGAAAGAAAAATGAATTGACCTCAACTGTGTTTAGAAACTTCTGGTTACACATATACAATATATCCAAATGAAAAATACAGATGGGCCACTTAATACAACTGGGCAGTAACTATACAAATGGGCCGGATATGTCTTCAAATCAAATGTTAATGTGGCTGAGGCCCAATATTATCAACACAAACAAAACTGTCTCCACCAGTTGAAACTTGCCTGCACAAGATAACTTTTTTGCGGTCCATGAAGATATTCTTGCCACTATCTTCTCAATAAGGGGGTACCATTGCACCATTGTAAGCGTCTTTGTGTCCACAGGAATCCCTATGTACTTAAACAAGTACCTGCAGAATAAACAAGTACCAGCAGAATCTCTACTTTAATCTCTTTTTTGCAGACAGGAGTTGCTTCAGCAAAGAGGTTGTGTTATATGGATAACTGGTCTCAGTGGTTCAGGTTTGTTTAAATTTTATTTTTCCTCACCTCTTTCTCTCTGTACATTTTTGTTGATATTTCTATTTGGTGGACAAACCAATACTTTATTTTCTTGGTTTTGTTCTGTTTAGTACTCTGTACATGCATATTATACTTGAGAACAATGCACTAGAGCTACAGCCATGGAGACTGGAGAGCTTAAAATATTACTACATGGTATTTGTAAAAATATTCAAGGAAACGCAATTGGGTGCTATCGAACTTGAAAACTGATGCTGTAATAAGAAATAAAGTAAATATCACATGGAGTAAGCTGAAAAAGATAATTTTAGCCACTCATGACTTTAATTTTTCACACTCATGACTGAAATTAAAGATAATTTTTCACTTCAATATCACAAGGGAACCTTATCTGACTGTTGTGAACCTGAAGGGTCGAGTCATCTTTCTTTACTTTTGGAAGAACTACACATACTTTGGCAGGAAAGATAGAGAAAACAACCATTTAAAACTGAATATATAGTTTTAATTTTAGCGCTTGCACATAAGTACAACAACAACAACAACAACCCAGTATAATCCCACTAGTGGGGTCTGGGGAGGGTAGTGTGTACGCAGACCTTACCCCTACCCTGGGGTAGAGAGGCTGTTTCCAAATGACCCTCGGCATCCGTCCCTCCAAGGACTCCCCACCTTGCTCTTGGGGTGACTCGAACTCACAACCTCTTGGTTGGAAGTGGAGGGTGAGCGCTTGCACATAAGTACAACAACAACAACAACAACAACCCAGTATAATCCCACTAGTGGGGTCTGGGGAGGGTAGTGTGTACGCAGACCTTACCCCTACCCTGGGGTAGAGAGGCTGTTTCCAAATGACCCTCGGCATCCGTCCCTCCAAGGACTCCCCACCTTGCTCTTGGGGTGACTCGAACTCACAACCTCTTGGTTGGAAGTGGAGGGTGAGCGCTTGCACATAAGTAGTTACAGTAATAGATAGTACTACTTTCTGTCATCTACTTTCTCCTGATTGGGTGAATTCAGTCATTTTAAAGAAGGAAAGCTACTGCTTAAGAAGATGATAAGAGTCCTAAATCTTGTGGCCTCGAGTGAATTACTGTACGATTTTGACTGACCTTAAAAATGACACTAGAACTTGACAACTTATAATGGGAAGAAAAGTAAACGAGCACAAATTGAGTGGGATCTTCCAAATTCAGTCCTAGTCACTCCACTCATGAACGTGCCAAAAGATAATGACTAGGATTTAGTTCAAGATTTCCCTTCTTTTTGTTCTTTAGGGGACAGATAGGTCGTGACTAGAAAAGAGAACACAGTTTGAATTCTGCAACTTTCCTATTTAGTCAAAAATAATCTTTGTACGTACAGATGAATGTCATGTTACAATTATTATACTACAATCTTAAATTTTAATAAAAGAAAGAACAAAAAGAGATTAGATTTATAAACTAATGTTTACATTTGACAACCAAAAAGATTTAATTATAATCAATATTGCATCATATCCCCATGTAGGGGTAAGGTCTGCATACACATTACTCTTCTCACGGCCCATTTGTGAAATTATACTGGGTTGTTGTTATTGTTGTTGTTAGTTGGTGTATTGCACCATAATTGAATTCACATCATTTAGAGCCACTAGAGAGAGTATTTTTATTAAGAGTTTCTACATTCTTAAACTCGAACTTAAAATCTCCAATTAAAAAAAAAAAAGGTCACCCTTTAGTAATAGAAGAAATAAGAAAATAACTACGGTAGGATCAAAGGTTGTTTTTAAAGTGTAGTTTTAATAGGGAAAATATATAACTATTGGTGTTATACAAAATAAATAAATTCACAATATTTTTTAACTAAATTTACCGTTCAATCATAATTAATTAATATATATTCTTATTTTAATTTGAGATTTTTGAGAGAGCGGACCATGGTTTCAAATACCAAATACAATACAAGAAAAGGAATATTTTCCTCTTTTCTCCCATTTCACGTCTAGGCTAAAAAAGGTGTAACGACCCGGCCGATCGTTTTGAGTATTACAGTCTCATTCCCCATTTACTGTTCAATTTGTACTTTACAGTTGTTATGTGATTTGCCGGGGTAATTGGTTCGGGTTCGATGAGGTTTCGAAATGAATTGAGACACTTAGTCTCAAAGATGAAAGCTTAAGTGAAAATAGTTGGCCAATTGTCGACTTATATGTAACGACTCCGGAATAGAGTTTTGATGATTCCAATAGCTCTATATGATAATTTTGGACTTAGGAGTGTATCCGAAAAATTATTTATAAGTCCGTAATTAAATTAGGCTTGAAATGGCTAAAATAGAAATTTATGTTTGAAAATGTGACTGGGGAGTTAACTTTTTTAAATCGGGGTTGAAATCCGATTCTGAAAATTGGAATAGGTCGTTTCGACGTAAATTGGCGAAAGTTAAAAAATTCCAGTCGGCTCAATATGCAAAATACTCGTGATTCAGAATTGAGGATGGGATCCTCGTGGTTTATTATGATTTGATATGTTTAACCCCGGCTACGTGCCGCGATGGAAGTTATATCAGGATGAGATTCTTGTGGTTAAATTCATGTGTTTTAAATTCTCCTTTTGTGAAATTTAATTTGTACTGTAGTACTGATAGGGAGTCATGCCTATTAGACTTATTTGATAATTCTTTTATGTGTTTCTATGCATATTTAGCCATATTCGTACTGTAATTATTGAGTTTTAGCCTACAAGGTGAGTGCCCAGGTATCGTTAAATGTGACTCGTTAATTCGGATAAATTATTATCAGTATTGCGAAAATTTGAAATAAGGGTTTGATTAATATGAGGTTAATTGAGGACGTTGGAATTAATTATAAACAACTATTATGACCAGAGATGTGGTTATGGGCAAACTTGTCACGGCTCAAAATCTAACTAGCTGTGATAGCACATAACCTCACTCACTAGGTAAGCCAAATAACAACAATCTGATTTAATTAATCTTTAACTGACTTTAATACACTCCCCAAGGACTGGTAGTACAAATTATGAGTTTCTAAGATTAGAATTTATAAAGCTGGTGTAAAATAAAAATACGTCATCTGTTTGAAATATACATGAACATATTTAAATTCTAAAGCTACATAGAACAAGAGGCAGTTGTGACTGATCGCAGGTACATCTTCAATGCTAGCTCCCGCCATGTACAGCAGCATCAACATCCAAAATTTGTACGCACGGTACGTAAGTGTAGTATGAGTACAACCGACCACATGTACTCAATAAGTAACAAACCTAACCTTAGGTTGAAAGTAGTGACGAGCTTGTACCAAGGTCAGAGTCCACACCAATAACCAATAACATCTCATAACAATACAATTTAAAGCAGCACAAGTAATAACTCAATAATAAAATACTCAACTCGTATACAATTCCGGAAAATAAATATTTTCTTTTCAAGTATAACAGTAAAACTCAAATCTTTTGCCGAAAATTACCGAAAATATGAGTAAGTCTGAAATCTGTGATTTTTCTTAAAAACTTTAACGACAAATAATAAGTTTCATTATCAGATAGCATGAGGAAAGATATTTCTTTATGCCTACATATCAAGTATGCAATGCGGCACAATGATGAACTCATGTACTCACACTCTCTAAGTACTCAATCTCACTGTCTCGCATCTCCACTCATCACACTTAATATTCAGCACACTCAGTCACTCGGCACTGTACAGGGCAGATCCAGCCCAAATATAAATGACAACTCGCGCACAGTCACTCAGTATTGTATATGGCCAATCCAGTCCAGGGAATATCTATCCCAAATATATATATATATATATATATATATATATATATATATATATATATATATATATATATATATATAAAAAAAAAATGACATTCAGTCACTCAGTACTGTGTAGGGCCAATCCAGCTCGGAGAAGATCCATTCCTCAATATAAATAATTAGGCAAGATCTATGCCCAGGCGTAAATGCTTAGAAAAGATCCATCCCAAATGTAAATGCTTAGGGAAGATCCATCCCAAATGTAAATGCTTAGGCAAGACCATGCCCAAATATAAATGCTTAGGGAAGATCCATCCCAAATGTAAATGCTTAGGCAAGACCATGCCCAAATATAAATGCTTAGGGAAGATCCATCCCAAATGTAAATGCTTAATCAAGATCCATGCCCAAATGTAAATGCTTAATCAAGATCCATGCCCAAATGTAAATGCTTAGTCAAGATCCATCCCAAATGTAAATGCAACTGCGCTCACTGTGAGGCGGTGCAGACTAAACCCCAAAAATATCGGCACGTAGCCTAAACATGATCTTTAACATGAGTCCCAGCTCAATTCCTTTAATATGTGGAGGATATGTCGATAATGGCATGATTATTTGATTATGCAACTCTACGGAATCAATTAAGTCATAATTTCTATCTATGGTGCACGCCAGCACGCCTGTCACCTAGCATGTGCGTCACCTCCAAACAAATCATATAACACGTATTTTCGGGGTTTATAACCTCATCACCAAGTTTCAAAAAATTTACTTACCTCAAACCGTGCAATTCTCTATTCCAATATTCCCTTGCCTCGCGAATTGGCCTCTGAACGCCTCGAATCTAGTCACAATTAATTCGATTCAGTCAATACAAATTATAGGAATTAATTCCATATGAAAATACTAATTTTCCAACAAAATCCGAAATTTCACTAAAAAATATACCAGTGGGGCCCACATTTCGAAACCTGACAAAAATTATAAAATATGAATGTCCATTCAACCACGAGTCCAACCATATTAAAATTACTAAATTCCGATAATAATTCGGCCCTCAAATCTTTAAATTTAACCAAGAGGGTTTTTAAAATTTTCCAACTTAAATCACCGATTAAATGTAACAAATAGCAATAGATTCGGGTAACTTGACCAAAATTGAGTTAAGAACTCTTACCCTGATATTTTTCTTGAAAATTCCCAGAACATCACCTTTCCCCGAGCTCCAAATCATCAAAAATGGCTCATTTTCAGAACTTAAGTTCTGCTGCCCAGTCATTTACCCTATGCGACCGCAGAAAATGCTTCGCGATCGCGAAGCACAAAATTTTCCAGCACATTTTTTACTCTATGCGATCACGGCTATTCCCCCGCGATCGCGATGAACAAATTTTCGACAGCCTTGTCCAACTCTTTCGGACAGCCTCTAGTATAATGGTCATAGGTTTCTGTAAAACAAACTCCAAATGATAATTGGTTTACCTTTCTAAAAACTAGACACCAAGGGCTATAACTTTTATTTTTGGATCATCTCTAAATTTCTTATAGATTGCGAGATATAAGATTCCAAAGTCGGGTCAGTGCAGTAGAGATTTTATTCTATGCGATCACGTGAAGGCCTCCGCTATCGCGATGCACAGTTCTATTTTTTCCTATTTTTTTCTTCACTATCCCGGCCAGGTCCACGCTATCGCATTGTACACCCCTGTAGCAAAACAACAGCAACTAAAAATGGTCCGAAATAACCCCGAAACTTACCCGAACTCCTCGGGACATCGTACGAACATACCAACAAGTCTCAAAACATATTACAGACATAGTCGAGGCCTCAAATCACATATAACAACGTCGAAATTATAAATTGCACCTCGTATCGAACTTATAAAATTTTCAAATTCTATATCTTGTGTCGAAATGTGCCAAAACAATCCAGAGTGAACTCAAATTTTACTTATAAGTCATAAATGACATAACGAAACTACTGAAATTATCGGAATCACAATCCGCACTCAATATCATAAAAGTCAACTTCCAGTCAAACATCCAAACCTTCAATTTCTTACTTTCGTCATTTCAAGCCAAATTCAACTACGGACTTCAAAATAAATATCCAGACACACTGCTAAGTCCGAAATCACCACACGGAGCTATTGGAATCATCAAAACTCAATTCCGGAGTCGTTTGCACAAAAGTCAAATTCCGGTGAATCCTTTTCATTTAAGCTTCCAACATTAAATTCATTCTTTCGAACTAATTCCGAAACACCTAAAAATCAAAACCGATGATTCACACACGTAATACATCATATGAAGCTATTCAAGACTTAAAATAGTTTAAAGGAGCATAAATGTTCAAAACGACAAGTCGGATCGTTATATTCTCCCCATCTTAAACATACGTTTATCCTCGAACGTACCAAGAGTTGTTCCTAAGCCCTTAAATCACTATTCCACCTTATCACGCACATACCCGGGGGTGATCCCACACCACCCTATTCTATATAGGCCTGCAACAAAATATAATTAAAGATCATTACTTAAATCTTAGTTCGTAAACCTTGAAATTCAATTTCCAATATTCAGAATTTATTTTCAAGATCTGAATCTCACATTTTCACACTGTATAAGTCTGAACAAACTGTATCAAGCCATAACCATAACCCCAGATATAATCATATAACATACTACACAACTCGCATGCTCGTAACACCATTCCCGGTCACAGTAACTACTCCAAACTAACCAAGTACTAGTATTAAACCCCACATTCCATAAAACCTCGTTCCAAAACCTTCATACATTGTCGATAATTAAAGAAATATACAGGAACTCACAACCACTCACCAGATTAATAGGTCACAGAGCTTTCCCTCGTTCAACAAGTACCAATTGTTTAAGCTGAATTCTAATTTACTCTTCTAACACGCTGTCATCAAATCTGATAGTACCCATTCTAGGTCCAATGACCTCATATTATCAAACACAACTATTCTACAGACATACCACACCAATATAACTCAAGCCACAATTGTGCAATCCGTGCACCCAAAAAGAGGAATTATCTCAAAGAAGAGAGTCGTTTCGCAAATTCAATAAGCATCACTACAACCGCAATGCTATGAGCTCATCATATATAGTAGAACCAAGACATGCAAATCTAATAGCGGTAACCAACTCTTTTAGAGCTCACATTAACATCAGCCGCACGGACAACTCACGGGCTATAGTACAATATCCGGACCCGCACGGTCAAATCACGTGCCAATAATATCAATATATGGATCTGCATGGACAACTCACATGCCAATAACATAATCCGCCCGTTATAGTCCCAGGCCTCTAGTACAACATATTATATGGGAGAATTTAAACAAGTATACATGTATATGATGAGTGAGATAATATTTTCATGTTCCTGGACTGGTATAAATGACATGCTAAAGTGTAGGCATGTACAAAGTGTGCTATCGTAGCTCAAATCGAAAACCTTTCATCACTGAGGCATTTATCAAGTTCGTTCAGAAATTTTAACCCCTATGTATCCTCAAACATGGCTCAAATAGCTCACGCAATGTTACAGATATGAGAAACATCATAGCTTAAAGCTTAACAGTCAATTCTAGGCTTATTATATCTAAACGCAATCCAAGCATTGATAAATAACCCTCTAAAAAGTCCCCAATGACTTAACCATAACACGTACTATTATCAAGTTACCTTGGCCACATCTTCACAGTCCGCGGTCCCAAAACAATTTGCTTCTAAGAACTTCCATTGCCCAAATTTATAGAACACATGAACCACTAAAACTGATCACAACTCCAGCACTCGAATGACTAACACATCCTTCATGCACGATTATCCCACTAGGAATACTTCCATAACTGTTCTGTGCCACATAGCAAAAAATCGAATATCAGCAGTCTAACAACCATATGAGTACTGTAATACTGATGAACATCCGTAAGTCAGAACATAATGCGCCTTCTGAAATGTGCACCCTTCTTAGGGATTAGCGAGTAATTATAACATTCATCTAAATATCTGAAACTGACCATTCTGTCCAAAATTCGTGACCTTCCCTTCAAGACTGAGTTGTCATCTTGTACATGTAAATCTTAACCTCGCACAACACACCACATCTATCATGCCATCATGTGAAAAGCACGAGAATCTCATTATCAACTCTGAGTCACCAGCAAATTACATATCCGGTTAGTTAGAAACCTTCCTCTTGCTTCCTTCCAGGAGAAAATCACAATACACAACACGTGCCCCATACTGGTAGACAATATCCGGCTCAAACCATGGTAGAAACTATCAAGAATACTTTGAAATCCATTTGCACATAACCAAGCTATCAGAATTGAATTCCTTTAACTCGACCAAGCCACGCATGTCACCAAACCCAAAAATATTGCTACCAAAATATCTGTAAAGTCTCACCACATCATAATTACCCCCATAAATACCACAATCAAAACACTCACTCTGAAAATACCTTATGTGAATTTAAAATTGCTCTTTTTACCTTTCTTATACTAGAATGCAGATTCCATAGTCATACAGAATTGTCGCAAGTCCCGGCACTATCAAATGCAAATCTCAGATTCTATCCACACACAAGTCCTAAAAAATTCTCAATTGTTATATATAAATCTCAAACTCATTAGAACCTTTTCGGGAGTCACACACTTTGCTCAAATCTAAATTGCACCGCCCAAACAGGCCGAAAGACACATGCCCCATTAGCACAACAATACCCAAAGAAGTAATCCTGCCTTAACACCACCAATCAAATTCATACACCGTGTGCACTACATCCCTCACAAATAACAACTCACTCATTCCATAATTTTTATTTATACTCATAAAGTACAATATAACCTGTATCCAAGAATTTTCTTGCTCGAGTCATTCTCGATCGCAACCTCCGTAAGTCATAACGGGTCCACAATTATGCCTCAAACCTAACACTAGTATTTAACACATCAGCATGAA
The DNA here is from genome assembly GCA_000715115.1 of Nicotiana otophora. Lineage (NCBI taxonomy): Eukaryota > Viridiplantae > Streptophyta > Magnoliopsida > Solanales > Solanaceae > Nicotiana > Nicotiana otophora. Next base: position 92,473 of record AWOL01S0042763.1, read on the forward strand.
ATCAAATCATCAATAGCATGCTCCCCCACTTGGCTCAAAGTCGTAGAATAAAACATTTTATAACTCACAATACACATATCGTATTACTGCCATGATACTGCAGTCAGTTCAACGAAAATTCTTCTTAAGCTCATGCAACACTAATCATAAAATACCTCAATCATCCGCTAAAATCGCATTTATTCTCTTGACAGTCAAGTCAACTTTGTCACCTAAAATCAAATTCCAATCTCAACACATACACTCCACTGGTAGAAAAGAAACTCTCCACACAACATTATGAGGAACACACCTACGTAGATTACTCTGCAGGAGATAATCCACCTGCTTAGACTCAAATTGGCATCTTGTTATACCCTTTCGCAGTCACAATTACTACGCAATCACTTAATCTTTCTGAGTTCAAACTCATTAACAAGACATGAGAATTTAATTTATCCCATAATTTAACAACGTAAAAGATCCTTCAACACACTCATAACTCGAGACTATACATCAAATCAAAATAGAAATTAAGCACCTAATGGCCCTTTTTACATCTCGAGAAACTCTTCTCGTCACATTCAAACTGTCACGACCCAAAATCCATTAATAGTCGTGATGGTGCCTAACACCACTGCCAGGCAAGCCAACAATAGTTGATTAACTCGATTATTCATTTTTGTATTTTGAAATCAAAATTTTCCTTCAATTAAATAATCAGAAAGAAAATATATATAGTAAATGATAATATTTTCCCAACTACAATACTGAACAACTCATAAGTACCCCTAAGACCCAGTGTCACAAGTTCATGAGTATCAACTAGGAAGTAAAATAAAATACACCATCTATCCGGAATACAAATTAGACAGGAAAAATGCAAATAACCCTGGAGGAGACTCTGCTGGCTGCGGATCGTAACCTGAAATGCAGCTCGCGGCAAGTCCCCGCATCATCTGTGCCTCCGTGCCCAAAGGACCACCGAGCATAAAAGTACCTACACAAAAAAAATATGCAGCAAATGTAGTATGAGTACGTAAATCAATGTATACCCAGTAAGTATCTAGCCTAACCCCGGAGGAGTAATGACGAAGGGTCGACATCGACACTCACTAGTTGTCCAATAATATCAAGTACAGTAAGGAGGTGAACAAATATGAGGCAGAGTAAATAAATGAAATAAACAAGTATAAATATGTGGTACAATTCTCCTCTTTACAATAGGCTCAAGCTCTCAATTAGCAAATTTCCTCCTCAACCGGAGCATATATCTAAATATATAGTGGACTCACCAAAATGGGTCGTTATACTTCAAATCAGGAAGGACTCACAGATACATTGGCTTCTTGCCAATTATTACTCACGATTCCATGAAGATATTTTATAGAAATGCCGAGGCGTATGACCCGATCCAACATAAATATTAATTGTTCACTGCCGAAGGTCGAATGGCACGAACCATAGATGCATCAATTAAACTGTCGAGGCGAACGGCCCGATCCCATTAGAATAAGGAGCTTTGATAGGTCCTTGACCCCACTCACGAATAAACGTGTGAGTTGTAATTTCTTTAATAAAAACCTTTCAATGAAACATATATATCACGAAAACATGTCGCAAGAGGAGTAAAACTTTTTGGTGACTAATCATGAACTCATGAAGTCTCTATAATAGCAAGTCTAGTCTCAAGTAGTAATGTAAAATAGAGGAATTTAATAGGCGAGAGGCTGCTCAAATAGTACAACTATAGCATGATATGAACCTAAGCCTATACGGACAATAACATAAATGTAACGACGTACGGGCTCTCGTCACCTCGCGCGTGCGTATCCCCCACAAGAAGTATCACACATCAATATACTACACCTAGGGGTAATTTCCCCCTCACAGAGTTAGACAGGAGACTTACCTCGCTCCGAAATTTCATAACCGGCTCCAAAGCCCTCTAACACCACAAATCAATGCATGTCGCTCCAAATCTAGTCAAACAATGTCCAAACCAATAAAAATGTACTCTAATACTCATAACAAATCAATTTAGACAAATTTCCAACTCCACTCGAAAAGCCGATAAAGCAACCCTCGGGCCCACGTGCCCGGATTCCAAAAATATTAGAAGATAAACATTACTCATAACATTACGAACTCAAATATATGATTTATTCTCAATTTCATACCCAAATTCGTGGTCAAAATCCAAAAATACCAATTTCTAGGTTTTCTACCAAAACCCCAAATGTTTCACAATTTTTCCATGAATTTCCATGTTATAATCTATATATAATCCAAGTATTTAACTTGAAATAGGTGGGAATCACTTACCTTGACATAGATGATGAAAGTTTCCTCTTCAAAAGCTCCAAAAATCGCCCACCCAAGTGAAAAAATGAGAGGGGATGAGCCAAACCTCGCATTAAAACCAATCTGCCCAGGCCCGCCCTTCTTCGCGATCGCGGGAATGCCATCGCGATCGCAAAGGCTAAACACACTGCCTCCACATTTCCTCTACGCGTTTGCGACCTAATGGCCACATTCGTGAACCTGATGACTCCCTACCCTTTGCGTTCGCGGGCCTCAAGCCGCGTTCGCGAAGGCTTAACGCCTAGCAGGCCCCCGAACTCATTTCCTCTTCACGTTTGCATGCCCCTACCCCCATTCACGTATGCTTCCACAACCTCAGCTCCGCGTTCACGTCTCTCCCATCGCATTCGCGATGGGCAAATCCAGCAGCCCCCACAAGTCTCCTTCGCGAACGCATGAATCCCTTCGCGTTCGCGAAGAAGGAAACCAGATAGCAGCAATCAGCACCAGCAAATCATTCCAATTTGGTCCAAAACCACCCCGAAACACACCCGAGGCCCCCCTGGGATCCCGTCCAATCACACGAACATGTCCCATAACATAACACGGACCTGCTCGAGGCCTCAAATCACCTCAAACCACGTCAAAACCATGAATCGCACCCCAATTCAAGCTTAGTAAACTTTAGAACTTCAAACTTCTATATTTGATACCGAAACCTATCAAATCATGTTCGATTGACCTCAAATTTTGCACACAAGTAACATTCGACATTACTGACCTACTATAACTTCCGGAATCGGAATCCGATCCCGATATCAAAAAGTCCACTCCCGGTCAAACTTATCAAAAATCTTCAAATTTATAACTTTTTTCAAATGACCCCGAAATGACCTACGGACCTTCAAATCCATATCCGGACACGCTCCCAATACCAGAATCACCATACGGAGCTACTCCCAAACTCAAAATCACAAACAGACATTAATAACATTGAAATGCACTTCAATCCAAATTTATGAAATTCTTCCAAAATGCCAACCTTCCACAATAAGCGCCGAAACGCTCCTGGGTCATCCAAAACCCGATCCGGACATACGTCTAAGTCCAAAATCATCATACGAACCTGTTGGAACCTTTCGATCCCGATTCTGAGGTCCTTTACTTAAAAATCAAACCTTAGTCAATTCTTCCTACTTAAAGCTTCCGAAATGAGAGTTTTCTTTCCAAATCAACTCCGAATTTTTTGAAATTCAATTCCGACCACGCGCACAAGTCATAATACCTAAAGTGAAGCTACTCGTGGCCTCAAACTGCCTAACGACGTGCTAGGGCTCAAAACGATTGGTCAGATCGTTACACAAACCATCTGAACACATCTCGCGGTCGCATCATACTCATCATTTAGTCATTCCACCGCTCATCGAGCCAAAAATTCCACTCATAGGGACACTACCAGACATATGAGTCCAAATGTACAAGTTCACACAACTGAAGCTACCGAGCCTAAGATGCGGTCTAAACATGGCCTCAAGTCCTCTAGACTGGCCCATCACCTAAAACACAGAATATCCATCTCGAACCTCGTTCATGGAATCACAAGTCGGCGATGCACAGCTGATACCGAGCGCACACATGCGCACACGAATGAGTGAAATGAATTCAAATAGGTACACTTCAAGCCGAATCAATGTCGCACGATAAGGAAAAAAAGATGAGAAGTTTATCCTAAAACACCCTGTAGCCTCTTGAAGATAAGTATGGACATCATCATACCGATCCGCAAGACTCTACTAGACACTTGCTCATGATTTATAGAACCTATGAACCTAGAGCTCTGATACCAACTTGTCACGACCCAAAATCTGCATGTTGTGATAGCCCCTGTCTCAATACTAGGCAAGCCAACAATCCCGATAAACCACAATTTCTCTTAAGTTTGAAACATAATATTTAAATTCAATATAAAAATCTCACAAATACTGATATAAGTACACTCCCAAAATCCGGTGTCATTGAGTACATGAGCATCTAAATAAAAATAAAGTCTGACTGATAAGAACACTGACTGAAAATATAGAACAGTACAATAACTGAAAGGAAAGAGAGTCAAGGTCTGCGGATTCCAAACAGCTACCGTGATAGTCTCCAACAGATAAATCCTCAAATCTGGCAACTGTCGTATCCGGAAGTACCTGGATCTGCACACGAGGTGTAAAAATATAGGCATGCTTTCAAGTTCAACAGTTAAACCCAATACAAGTAAAATAGATCAATTCTGAATGACATGGGGAATATGGCATCTATGTATTTACATGCCAATGTACGTACTGTATGTGATGCACCTCAGTGAAAATCTCGCGTACTCATAATCTCAAAATACTTAATCACTCAGTATTATATATGGCCAATCCAGCCCAGGGAAGATCCATTCCATATATATATATATATATATATATATATATNATATACACATCAACTAATAGTCAGTCACTCAGTGTTATATAAGGCTAATCCAGCCAAGGGGAAGATCCATTCCCAAATATAAATAATTTGGGCAAGATTCATATCCAGGGAAGATCCATCCCTCAATATAAATACTTGGGGCAAGATCAATGCCCAGGAAAAATCCATCCCACAATATAAATCAACCGTGCTCACTGTGGGAGGTGCAGACTCCGGAGGGGCTCCTTCAGCCCAAGCACTATAATAGCCAGATCCAGGCATAAATAAATAAAATATGTTGCGGTGTGCAGCCCGATCCCATAAATATCACTCAAAATCTCCAGTCGCTCGGGCTCTCAATGACATAAAAATCAACCTGATATGATGTATCAATGAATGACAATAGAGACTGAGATATGATATGCAATGATAGATGTGTCTGAGTACAAAATTGTAAATTTAATCCAATAATTCAATAGCAACACGACCATATGGGTCCCAAAATATCGGCATGTAGCCTAAACATGATCTTTAACATGAGTCTCAGCTCAATTTCCTCTAACACGTGGAGGATATGCAGATAATGACATGATTCTCTAATTATACAACTCCACATAAATTATTTAAGTCTCAATTTCTATGGTGCACGCCCACACGCCAGTCACCTAGCATGTGCGTCACCTCCAAACAAATCACATAACATGTATAATCAGGATTCATACCCTCAAAACCAAGTTTAAAAGTGTTACTTATCTCAAACCGTGTAATTATTTATTCCAATATGCCCTTGCCTCGCGAATCGGCCTTCGATCTCCTCGAATCTAGTCACAATTAATTCCATATGAAAATACTAATTTTACAACAAAATCCAAAATTCCACTCAAAAATACGCCAGTGGGGCCCACGTCTCAAAACCCGACAAATGTTACAAAATATGAATGCACATTCAACCACGAGTCCAACCATACCAAAATTACTAAATTCCGATAACAATTCGACCCTCAAATCTTCAAATTTAACCAAGAGGGTTTTTAAAATTTTTCAACTTAAATTACCAATTAAATGCTAAAAATAGCAATAGATTCGGGTAACTTAACCAAAATTGAGTTAAGAACTCTTACCCCGGTATTTTCCTTAAACATCTCTCGAACATCACCTCTCCCGGAGCTCCAAATCGTCAAATATAGCTCATTTTCAGAACTTAAGTTCTGCTGCCCAGTCATTTACCCTATTCGATCGCGGAAAATTCTTCGCGATCGCAAAGCACAATATTTTCCAGGACATGTTTTACTCTATGCGATCGTGGCCATTCCCCCGCGATCGCGATGAACAAATTTCCAGCAACCTTGTCTAACTCTTCCGAATAGCCTCTAGTATAATGGTCATAGGTTTTTGTACAAAATTCCAAATGATAAATGGTTTACCTTTCTAAAAACTAGACACCAAGAGATATAAGTTTTATTTTTGGATCATCTCCAAATTCCTTATAGATTGCGAGATATAAGCTTCCAAAGCCGGGTCAGTGCAGCAAAGCTTTTATTCTATGTGATCGCGTGAAGGCTTCCGCGATCGCGATGCACAGTTCCATTTTTTCCTATTTTTCTCTTTGCTATCATGGCCAGGTCCATGCTATCGCATTGTACACCCTTGTAGCCAAAAATCACCAACTAGAAATGGCCTAGAAATAGTCCGAAACTCACCTGAGCCACTCGGGACCCTGTCTGAATATACCAACAAGTCTCAAAACATATTACAAACCTACTCAAGGCCTCAAATCACATATAACAACATCGAAATTATAAATTGCACCTCGAATCGAACTTATAAATTTTCTAAATTCTATATCTTGTGCCGAAACATGCCAAAACAATCCGGAATAAACTCAAATTTTGCGTACAAGTCATAAATGACATAACGAAACTACCAAAATTTTTGGAATCAGAATCCGGCCTCAATATCATAAAAGTCAACTTCCGGTCAAACTTCCAAACATTCAATTTCTTACTTTCGCCATTTCAAGCTAAATTCAACTACAGACTTCAAAATAAATTTTCAGACACACTCCTAAGTTCGAAATCACTATACGAAGCTATTGGAACCATCAAAACTCTATTCTAGAGTCGTTTGCTCAAAAGTCAAACTCCGATCAACCCTTTTTATTTAAGCTTCCAACATGAAATTCATTCTTTCGAACTAATTCCGAAACACTTAAAAATCAAAACCAACTATTCACACATGTCATAATACATCATACGAAGCTATTAAAGACTTCAAATAGTTTAAATGTGCATAATTATTCAAAATGACAAGTCGGGTCGTTACATTCATCTATTGCGGCGCCTATGACAAAATTGACCTAGAAAGGTGCTACATTCAGGTGGTCAGATAAGTGTGAAGAGAGATTTCAGAAGCTTAAGACTTCCTTGACCACAACTCCAGTTTTAGTTTTACCGTCAGCTTCAGGCTCTTATACAGTGTATTGTGATGCTTCTCGGATCGGTACTGAATGTGTCTTAATGCAGGAGGGTAGAGTGATTTCTTATGCTTTGCGCCAGTTGAAGACACATGAAAAGAACTACCCTATCCATGATTTAGAATTGGTAGTCATTGTTCATCCATTGAAGATTTGGAGGCACTATCTCTATGGTGTGTCTTGTGAGGTCTTTATAAATCATCGGAGCCTTCAGCACTTATTCAAACAGAAGGATCTAATTTTGAGGTAGCGGAGATGGTTAGAGCTGCTAAAGGATTATAATATTACTATTCTGTATCATCCCGGAAAGTCCAGTGTGGTGGCCGATGCCTTGAGCAGAAAGGCAGAGAGTATGGGTAGCCTTGCATTCATTCATATTGGTGAGAGGCCTCTTGCAGTTGATGTTCAGGCCTTGGCTAACCAGTTCGTGAGTTTAGATATTTCGTAGCCCAGTCGGGTTCTAGCCTGTGTGATTCTGGTTCTTCCTTATATGACTGCATCAGAGAGCGTCTGTATGATGATCCCCATTTGCTTGTCCTGAAGGACAAAGTTCAGCACGATGATGCCAAATATGCTACTATTGGAGATGATGGGATGTTGAAAATGCAGGGTGGATTTGTATTCCAAATGTAGATAGGCTGCGTGAATTGATTCTTGAAGAATCCCACAGTTCGCGGTATTCCTTTCATCTGGGTGCCGCTAAGATGTACCAGGATTTGAGGCAGCACTATTGGTGGAGAAAAATGAAGAAAAATATATTTGGGTATGTAGATCGGTGTTTAAATTGTCAACAAGTGAAATACAAACATTAGAGACCGGGCGGATTGCTTCAGAGACTTGAAATTCCGGAGTGAAAGTGGGAGTGTATTACCATGGACTTCGTAATTGGACTCCCACGGACTTTGAGGAAGTTTGATGTTGTTTGGGTGATTGTTTATCGATTAACTGAGTCTGCGCATTTTATTCCAGTTGGTACTACTTATTCTTCGGAGCAGTTGGGTGAGATTTATATCCGCGAGATTGTTCGCCTTCATGGCGTGCCAGTGTCCATCATTTCAGATCGGGGCACTCATTTTACATCACAGTTTTGGAGGGCAGTACATTGAAAGTTAGGCACACAAGTACAGTTGAGTACATCATTTCATCCTCAGACAGACAGACAGTTCGAGCGCACTATTCAGATATTGAAAGATATGTTACGCACTTGTGTTATAGATTTTGGGGGTTCTTGGGATCAGTTTCTGCCACTTGCAGAGTTTGCCTATAATAACAACTACCAATCGAGCATTCAAATGGCTCCATATGAGGCTTTATATGGGAGATGGTGTCGGTCTCCAGTGGGTTAGTTTGAGCCGGATGAGGCTAGGCTATTGGGTACTGATTTGGTTTAGGATGCTTTGGTGAAGTTTAAATTGATTCAGGATCGACTCCTTACGGCGCAGTCTAGACAGAAGAGTTATGCCGATCGGGTGTTGCTTACATGGTAGGAGAGAAGTCACTACTCCGAGTTTTGTCTATGAAGGGTATTATGGGGTTCGGGAAGAAGGGCAAGTTGAGTCCTAGGTATATTGGGCCTCTCGAAATACTTAAGAAGATTGAAAAGGTGGCTTATGAACTTGCATTGCCGCCTAACCTATCGGGTGTTCATCCAGTGCTTCATGTATCTATGCTCCGGAAGTATGTCGGAGATCCATCTCATGTTTTAGGTTTCAGTACAGTGCAGTTGGATGGTAATTCGACTTATGATGTGGAGACGGTAGCCAGTTTAGACCGGTAGGTTTGAAAGTTGAGATCAAAGAATGTAGCTTCAGTGAAAGTGTAGTGGAGAGGCCAGCCAGTCGGAGAAGCTACTTGGGAGACTGAGCGGGAGATGCGAAGAAAATATCCATACTTATTTGAGGCTCCAGGTATGATTCTAAACCCGTTCGAGGACGAACGTTTGTTTAATAGGGGGAGAATGTAACTATCCGGCTGGTCGTTTTGAGTATTACAACCCCGTTCTCCCATTTACTGCTCTATTTGTGATTTATATTTGTTATATAACTTGTCGGAATAATTGGTTCGGGTCCGGTGAGGTTTCGAAATGAATTGAGACACTAAGTCGCAAAGATGAAAGCTTAAGTGGAAATAGTTGGCCGGATGTTGACTTATGTATAAACGACTCCGGAATAGAATTTTGATTATTCTAATAGCTCCGTATAGTAAATTTGGACTTAAGAGTGTATCCGAAAAAGTATTTAGAAGTCTGTAGTTAAATTAGGCTTGAAATGGCTAAAATAGAAATTTAAGTGTGGAAATTTGATCGGGGAGTTGACTTTTTGATATCAGGACCGGAATCCGATTCTGGAAATTGGAATAGATCTGTTATATTATTTATGACTTGTGTACAAAATTTGAGGTCAATCGGACTTGATTTGATAAGTTTCAGCATCGAATGTAGAAGTTAGAATTTCTTAGTTTCATTTGGCTTGAATTGGGGTATAATTCGTGTTTTTAGCGTTGTTTGATATGATTTGATATTTCGACTAAGTTCGTATGATGTTTTAGGACTTATTGGTGTATTTGGTTGAGGCCCCGGGGGCCTCGGGTGAGTTTCAGATGGTTAACAGATCAATTTTTGGACTTGGTGTTTTGCTGAAGTTTTTCTGGTGCACAGGTCTGGTTTCCTTGTATGCGATCGCATGAATTGGTCTGCGATCGTGTAGGCTTAGCTGGGCAGTGGAAATCTTGTGCTATGCGATCGTGTGGGACGATTCGCGATCACGTAGGCTTAATTGGGGATGCTGAGTTGTTGTTTAATATGATCGCGTGGGTAGGACCGCGATCGCGTAGCTGGAGTAGTTCACGCATCACGAACGCGTGAGGCATGTCGCGCTCGCGTAGAGAAAGTGAGGTAGGAGGGGGGTCACGCAAGGTTGTGCTTCGCGATCGCGTGGACAAGTCTGTGATCGCGTAGGTCTGTGGAACTGTGCTTCGTGATCGCGTAGAATTACCCGCGATCGCATAGGGTTATTTTTGGGCAGTGGAACAATTGTGCTTCGCGATCGCAGGACTTGGTCCGCGATCGCATAGAAGAAATGACTGGGCAGAGAGTTTAAGTTCTGAAAATGGGACATTTTCCATTTTTAACGATTTGGAGCTCGGGGAGAGGCCATTTTCGGGAGATTTTCAAGGAAAATAATGGGGTAAGTGTTCTTAACTCAATTTTGGTCAAGTTACCCGAATCTATTGCTATTTTTAGCATTTAATCGGTGATTTAAGTTGGAAAATTTTAAAAACCCTCTTGGTCAAATTTGAAGATTTGAGGGCCGAATTGTTATCGGAATTTAGTAATTTTGGTATGGTTGGACTCGTAGTTGAATGAGAATTCATATTTTGTAACTTTTGTCGGGTTCCGAGATGTGGGCCCCACTGGCGTATTTTTGAGTGGAATTTCGGATTTTGTTGGAAAATTAGTATTTTCATATGAAATTAATTCCTATAATTTGTATTAACTGAATCGAATTAAGTGTGACTAGATTCGAGGCATTCGGAGGCCAATTCACGAGACAAGAGCATATTTGAATAAAGAATTGCACGGTTTGAGGTAAGTAACACTTCTAAACTTGGTTCTAAGGGTATGAACCCTGATTATACGTGTTATGTGATTTGTTTGGAGGTAACACACATGCTAGGTGACGGTCGTGTGGGCGTGCACCATAGAAATTGAGACTTAAATAAATTTTACGGAGTTGTATAATTAGAGAATCATGTCATTATTCGCATGTCCTCCACGTATTAGAGGAAATTGAGCTGAGACTCATGTTAAAGATCATGTTTAGGCTACGTGCCGATATTTTGGGACCCACATGGTCGTGTTGTTGTTGAATTATTTGATTAAATTTACAATTTTGTACTCAGTCACATCTATCATTGCATATCATATCTCAATCTCTGTTGTCATTCATTGATACATCATATCATCATGTCGGGTTGATTTTCATGTCATTGAGAGCCCGAGAGATTTGAAATTTTGAGTGATATTTATGGGATCGGGTTGCCCGTCGCAACATATTTTATTTATTTATGCCTGGATCTGGCTATTATAGCGCTTGGGCTGAAGGAGCCCCTCCGGAGTCTGCACCCCCACAGTGAGAGCGGTTGATTTGTATTGAGGGATAGATTTTTCCTGGGCATGGATCTTGCCCGAAGCATTTACATTGAGGGATGGATCTTCCCTGGACGTGGATCTTGTCCGAATCATTTACATTTGAGGATGGATCTTCCCCTAGGATGGATTGTCCTTATACAGTACTAAGTGACTAATTATTAGTTGATATATATATATATATATATATATATATATACATACATCTTATATAGTTTATATAAGATGTATATATAGCTTATCGAATATAGCTTTTATATATATACTATACTATACTATATATACATCTTATATAGCTTATATACTATACACTCAGTGTGTGTGTGTGTATGTGTGTGTGTATGTGTGTGTGTATATATATATATATAGGATGGATCTTCCCTGTGCTGGGTTGGCCATATACAGTACTGAGTGATTGAGTATTTTGAGATTATGAGTACGCGAGATTTTCACTGAGGTGCATCACATACAGTACGTATATTGGCATGTAGATACAGAGATGTCACATTCCTCATATCATTCAGAATTGATCTATTTTACTTGTATTGAGTTTAACTGGTGAACTTGAAAGGATGCCTACATTTTTGTACTATTATTTCTATATTGGACTGTACCTGTTGAGCTCGTCACTATTTTCAGCCCAAAAGTTAGTCTTATTACTTATTGAGTTGGTTGTACTCATACTACACCCTGCACCTCTTGTGCAGATCCAGGTACTTCCGGATACGACGGTTGCCAGATTTGAGGATTTATCTGTTGGAGACTATCAAGGTAGCTGCTTGATGTCCGCAGACCTTGACTCTCTTTCCTTTCAGTTATTGTACTGTTCTATATTTTCAAATACGGTTCTTATCGGTCAGCCTTTGTTATTATTTAGATGCCCATGTACTCAATGACACCGGGTTTTGGGAGTGTACTTATATCAGTATTTGTGAGATTTTTATATTGAATTTAAATATTATATTTCAAACTTAAGAGAAAGTTTTGTTTATTGAGATTGTCGGCTTGCCTAGTATTGATATAGGCGCCATCATGAAATGCGGATTTTGGATCGTGACAAAAGGTATGAAAGAAATATATAGGAAATTTTACACAAATAGCTATACACCTTGTTAGAAGGTTGGTGGAACTATACAGAGAGAGGAAGAAGGATCTGCACATGGTGTTTATTGA
>AWOL01S0042763.1:123527-134277 GCA_000715115.1 Nicotiana otophora
GAACCTTGGTGTAACCCCATTACAACCGGAAAATGCTCAGAGTCGCCTCCTACTGTCCTAACCCGTGTCTTAGCCCCATCATACATGTCCTTAATCGCCATAATGTAGGGAACCGACACACCTTTTGCCTCCAGGCATCTCCAGAGAATTTCTCTAGGAACCTTGTCGTACGCTTTCTCTAGGTCAATAAACACCATGTGCAGATCCTTCTTCCTCTCTCTGTATAGTTCCACCAACCTTCTAACAAGGTGTATAGCTTCTGTAGTCGAACGACCCGGCATGAATCCGAACTGGTTGTCGGATACAGACATTGTCATCCTCACCCTCGCTTCAACCACCCTCTCCCACACTTTCATGGTATGACTCAGTAATTTGATACCCCTATAATTGTTACAACTCTGGATATCACCTTTGTTCTTATACATTAATTGCCTTTCAGCAGTTTTAGGACTTCCACAAAAAAATAAACAACGAAAAATGATAAGGATTGAGAGATCCATTAATTAATTGATTATATTTCTGCTAGGAAGGTAGTTAATTAGCTGCCAGTTTTGTAATTGCTTGCTCCTGCTAAGATTCTGAAATTTTTTCTTAAATATTGACTAATTATGATTTTCCCCCGGCCTTTGGGTTTGGTTTTCAAATAAACAAATGGGCTCTTGCTATTTTATTGATATGGATACTTCATCTGACCAGTCAACAGGAAACATTAGACAAAGCAATAGCAGAATCATATAAATAAATAAAAAATCAGAACTTAATTTTGGATTTGCAAAGAGAACTTGCATTCTGGAATTTGGTGAAAACTGAGATGTCACAGATGCCAACTGTTGTGGCTTTGAGCTTCAAAACTTTCAACACAGTAACTTTCCCGTGTAAAGTGGTTGATGAAGTAAAATTCAAGCACCCAGAAATAAAATCTCCTAAGAAATTAGGATTCTTAGAGAAACCATCTGAATTAATTAGCACAGTTGTGTTCACATCATGATCTTTTCTAGCTGGGATGGTGTCTGCTTCAATTGGTGCTTCAGCTGCTGGATCGTCGCGATAAGTCACATAAGCTCTGCTACTATCATACTTGAAGCTTCCATAATTCCTGTTATGGATAGTGAGGATTAGGCCAATTGTTATGTTGAGGTGAAATGCTGGAAATGGCTCAAATCTTATGGACTCTAATGTGACAGACTGAATTGTGACTTTTGGATCTTTTGGCTTAAGGATAGTGAAATATAGGATAATGCCAACAACTAGAAGAATAATTAGGAGTATTGCTGTGATGCCACAACCTATTTTGAGGGCTTTTTTTGTCTTTTGGGTGCAGCATCCCATGGTTCAATTTCTTCAGATATGCTGAGAAGAATTAAGGGGAGGTTTTGAAGGTATTTACACCATGAGTGTTGATGAGAAAACACCAGTCGGAGATTATTCCTAGGTGGTTTCGGATTAACCAAGGATTAGGAATTTCAATACTTTCTGTTTAAGTTTTCTGAGATGCTTTTGGCTGTATCCATTTTGTTATTGAGAAGGAGATGATAACAATAGAAGAAGAGTTGTTTAGTTGAGATTGTACACTAATAATCCACATGAACTGTTAGCTTCTTGTTTCCATCTATTTGCCTTGTACATGGTCTACTTATCAAAGGTTGACATCGTTATTAATATTCTCATGGCACTCAAAACCTTCGATTGATGCTCCTTTTATTTCACAAACTCAAGTCATTTTGTTCGTCAAATATCATGCTCTTTAGGCACATATACCAACTACCTAAATCATCAAGAAGACAGCTCAATTAGATCTGAAATTCTGATGTACCATAAGCACGCTAGACACATTATACAGTCCATCGAATCACTGGCTGGCATTTATGATCACGAGCGATCTTCAGATGCACATGAATACAGCAATGCTTTGCCTTGACACCAATTGTTTGGTAGTCTAATAACCAGACTTTAACTTTAATACAGAAATGTCAAACAGCTTAATCAGAAGAAACTTTTCTTTTTTCGGGCAATACTGAACAGTGTCACTATCTTTATCTGGAAATAACAGTGACAACGGCTCAGGTAGCCTAACATAAAACAGAGGCTGAAATGAGCAATAGAAACCTTAAAGAGTAAAAGAATGAAACATGAGTGCTGAATAATGGAAGCCTAGTCCATCTACATATGTCAGCGTCGTTGAAGCCTTAACTGCATATCTCTGGCCACAGAAGGGAGCCATCTCTCCCCCCTAATTCCTTTTAGTGCTGCAACTCTTTCTTCCTCTCTTTTAGCAGCAGCTTTAACTGCTGCTTCTCTTGCTTCTAGTCTAGCCAATGATTTCTGGCAAGCATTTTTTGATGCAGCTAAAATATCCATCCCATCAACAGCAACGGACTTGATTTGGTATTTAAACTGTGGCAACCATAATGGGGCAAGTGAGAAGGTGAAATAACAAAATACTGCAGGTGGGAAGAGAATTCAAAATAAAAGTTTTCACGAACTATGAATCAGAACAGAAGTAGGAAATACAAACCTCTTTTGACTTCTCCTCAATTCCTTTCCCAGGATGAATTCTTGGTTTCTTTCTGGGTTGTTGGAGTTCATCTAGCAAAATGCAGGCACATTAATGTTTTAGCCTGACTCTAGCCTTACTACTGATATGAGGGACTTGCATAATGTGCAACCTCTCAAAATATGCAGCTATAGTTGCTCTCTTATTAAATTTGTTTTCTGTAGTAATTTTGTCGAGCAGGTTGTACCAGATGTTAGGACCCAAAAGAGGACACCACATCAATGATTTGAGTAATTGTCAAGCAGGTTCAACCTCCTTGCTTGGTGTTAGTAAAAAATTTGCCTGACACATCGCATACACTTTTGACACCGACTTGGTATTCATTAGTCACATTATTTTGATTTATTAAGAAGAAATAAATAGGTAAACAATACGCCTGGGAATGTTGTAGCATGGCTTTTCCATTATGCATCTGATATTTTTTCCCCCTAAGTGGAAGCAAGTAAACAGAATATCAACCTTAGCCTTCTATCTCTATTAAGCAAGGATGGTCAGTATTCATTTTTTTTATCCAGTAATTGGAATTTAAGCATGTTGAGAAAACAACAAACAAATGTTAGCACCATAGGGACATAACAACTGCCAAATTACTTGCTTGAGATTTTCTTTTCTTTTACCTGTGTGATCAAACACAATCCCTAGTGGAGCACGCTTGAACAATCGGATTCCGCCTCCATTCACCGAGGGAGCTTCCTGCGAAGCATGATCAATGTCTCTCACTATTTCTATAGTCTTGTCTAAGATGTCTTCCAAAGTCTTCTGGGCCTGTTAATGTCCATTCATGAGTTTGATTCATCAAGCAATGACCGTAGAAGCAAAAATATGTTAGACTAAAAAGTGGTTAAAGGCCCTTATGGAAAATTACAACAATGTTGCACCATGAAAGACATATATTTTCAAAACATTATTAGTTTTAATTTTCATGTTAAAAGCTAAAATTGAAGAAAACTAAAGTATTTCCCCATCCCCCTGTCATTTATGACGTAAAGGGTATTTGAAAAATATCATCCTCCTTTTTTTTTGCACTCGGAGGAGGTTCCAAATTTTTTAAGTCAGTCGCTAAGGTGTATCGCTAATAAGGGCAGCTCGGTGCACAAGGCATTTCGCATTCACGCAGGGTCGGGGAAGGGCCGCAACCTAAGGAATGTGTGATGTAGACGGCCTATTCTAATGCAAGCATTAGCGGGTGCTTTCACGGCTTGAACCTGTGACCTATAGGTCACTAAGTAGTATCACTGTACCACATTATGTTCGGACTTGGTACATACTACATCGATATAGTTCTGATTTTTTTTTTATCTAACCTTGTATGTGTTTGACGTAATTTCTATATGAAAGGGACTGCAAATATCAAAAAGAGGGGATTTCTATAATAACATCATTGGACCACTAGCTGGTTCAGTTAACAAGGGTTACAATGAATAATCTTCAGGGAAGCAAATGAGAAAGAAAAAGGGCAAAAGTACCTTTATTTGATAATGTTTGAGATTCTGGGGTCGTTTAGTATCAATTTCATCTTCGTTAGTAGCAGCGGATGAGGAATGAGGTTTGGCGATAGTTTTACTAAATGTAGTAGTGGAAGCGACAGAATCTATAGCAGCTCTCCAATCAGCATCTCCGTCCTCTTCACTGCTGCTCGTGCTCTTGCTCCGATCACCACCCATCGTCGTTGATTGCTGAGTTATTTTTCAGGGTTTCCGGCGACACCAATGTTGGACGGCGAACTAGTACTGGGCCTAAAGCCTGTGATGTACTGGGGCGAAGTGCTAGTGGGCGTTTCGACACAATAATTGTAAAATTCTGAAAAAAAACGATTTTGGTATAAAATATAATTCAAAGTAACAATATGGAACCAGCAAAAAGAAGCTAAGTGATATAGAGACAAAGAGATGAGAGATTTTTATTTCTTCTTCAATTGTGTGTATTTTACTATGTATTACAAGGTCTTTATGTAGGCATGAAAAGCGAAGAAACTATGTCATTGAATATGTCATTAAGCATTTGAGATGAATATCATAGAAGAAGAGTAGACATCTACCATAATTTGATATATTCTTATAACACTCATCCTTGAATGTCCATAGATAATGTGCATCGTTAAAACCTTATTACAGAAAAAAAAATCCTAGTGAAGGAAAATGAGTACACATGTTTAGAAATACGCTTTTTGGTTGCCTCATTAAAAACCTTGCAAGGAAAACCCAATGGAACAAAACCTTGTAAGGAAAAAAGAGTACACCGCATATTAACTCCCCCTGATGAGAGCATCAATTCACATCCTTGAGCCTTCGCATCTCAATCTTGTATACTAGTTTCTTGAAGGTTGACGTCGATAGAGATTTGGTGAAGAAATCAGCCATATTATCACTTGAATGGATCTGTTGCACACTGATATCATCATTCTTTTGAAGATCATGTGTGAAAAATAACTTTGGTGAAATGTGTTTTGTTCTATCTCCTTTTATGAATCCTCCTTTTAATTGAGTTATGAATGATGCATTGTCTTCATACAAAATTGTGGGTAGTTTGTCACACTTCAAACCACATTTGTCTCGAATAAGGTGTATTACAGACCTCAACCATATACATTCTTGGCTTGTTTCATGAATAGCAATTATCTCAGCATGATTAGATGAAGTAGTCACGATTGATTGCTTAGTCGATCGTCAAGATATTGCAGTGCCTCTATATGTAAACACATAGCCTGTTTGAGATCGAGCATTGTGTGGGTCAGATAAATACCCAGCATTGGCATAACCAACAAGATTGGGACTGCAATCATTGCCATAAAATAAGCCCATATTGATACTCCCTTTTAGATACCGCAATATGTGTTTGATTCTATTCCAATGTCTTCTTGTAGGAGCAGAGCTATATCTTGTTAAGACATTAACTGAAAAAGTTAAGTCAGGCCCTGTAGTGTTATAAAGATACATTAGCGCACCAATTGCACTAAGATATGGTACTTCATGATCAAGAAGCTCTTCATTCTTTTCTTGAGGTTGGAACGGGTCCTTATTCACATCAAGTGATCGAACAACCATCGGAGTACTTAATGGATGTGCTCCATCCATGTAAAAATATTTCAATACCTTTTCTTTGTAGGCGGATTGATGAACAAAAATCCCGCTTGCCAAATGTTCAATTTGTAAACCAGACATAATTTTGTCTTTCCGAGATCTTTCATCTCGAATTCCTTCTTTGAATAATCAATTGCCTTTTGGAGTTCTGTAGGAGTTCCAATAAGGTTTATGTTATCAACATATACGGCAAGTACAACAAACTCCGATGTTGTTTTCTTTATAAAAACACATAGACAAATGGAATCATTTATATAACCTTCCTTTAATAAATATTCACTAAGGCGGTTATACCACATTCTTCCTGATTGCTTTAGACCATACAAAGATCTTTGCAATTTGATTGAAAACATTTTTCTGGACTTTGAATTATGTACATCAGGCATTTTAAATCCCTCAAAAAATTTTATGTATATCTCATTATCAAGTGAGCTGTAAAGGTAGCTTGTAACCACATCCATTAAATGCATGTCAAGCTTTTCATGGACAGCAAGACTAATGAGATAACGGAACGTTATAGCATTCATAACAGGAGAATACGTCTCTTCATAATCGACACCAGGCCTTTGTGAAAATCCTTGTGCAACAAGGCGTGCCTTATATCTTTATACCTCATTTTTCTCACTCATTTTACGTACAAAGACCCATTTATAGCCAACAGGTTTAACATCATTAGGTATTTGGACTACAGACCTAAAAACTTCACGTTTCGCAAGTGAATCCAACTTAGATTGGATTGCTTCTTGCCATTTTGGCCAATCACGTCTTTGTCGACATTCTCCAACAGATTGAGGTTCAAGATCCTCATTATCTTGCATAATGCTAGATGCAACATTGTATGCAAAGATATAATCCATCACTATATTCAATCGATTCAAATTTATCTCAATATCGATTGGATTTATTGATAGTTCCTTATTTTCTTGAGTCTCATGCTCATCGATATCCTCATGAATCTCAGGATTGATTAAATCATGGGTTTCTTTATGAGACTCTTTCGTAGTGTCATCTTGATCATTTATTTTCCTTTTCCTAGGATTTCGATCCTTAGAACCCAATGGGCTGCCACGCTTTAGGCGTGCTATTGACTCATTAGCTATGACACTAGAAGATTTTCCAATAGGGACATCAATACAGATTGGAACATTCTCTGTAGGGATATGTGATTTCGGTATCCTTTTCAGATCCGTAAATGCATCTGGCATTTGATTTGCTATTTTCTGCAAATGGATAATTTTTTGCACCTCTTTCTTACAAATAGAGGCACGTGGATCAAGATGAGATAATGGTGGATTTTTCCACAAAATTTTCCGTTTGATTTCACCAATTTCTCCCCCTAATTTTGGAAAAAATGCCTCATCAAATCGACAATCTGTAAATTGAACAGTGAACAAATCTTCCGTTAATGTTTCGAGGTAGCGAATAATGGAGAGCAATTCAAACCCAACATATATTCCTAACCTTCTTTGGGAACCCATGCCGCGCCCCTTCTTTCTCGTAAAATCGAGCTTCGACGTCGTGACAACTCTTTTAAAGGAAGGGTACTAAAATAGAGAGTCACCACCTAACGGATTAAGGTGCGTTAGCGCACCTATTTTGTAAATAACTCTAGATTAACCAGTTCGCGTCACCAAAAATCGAGTAAGGGATCAAATTACCTTGAAGAAAAGGTGTTAGGCACTCATCGAGATCCACAACGGTGGGTTCCGGCCGAACTCAAATTATATGAATTAGTCAAAGAGAAGGGAAGCAACTTGGGCAAATAAAATGATTGACTTTAAACAAAGGTGGGGGGAGGGGCGTCCTAAGTTTTTTAGCCTAAACGATCACCCCGTGCAACATAAATAATTCTTCGTAACTCCCTCAAGATGGGGTGTTGCTCATATTATTCAGCGGGCACAGACTATCATCTCATGCTACCCGATTACTATCTTTAAGTTGTTTACCTAAAGCGCACTAGTCAATTCTAAGTCGTACTCTATGCGTGCACTACCCGTCATATGCCTATGGTTCAGGAGGTATTTGGACCTCTATTTCAGGGTGGTTCTAGACTTAAACTTAGGTTGCTCAAAAGAAAAAATACTAGGCAACAAGCAAAATATTTAGGACTTTCACATATAAGCAAATAAGGGCTCAAGTTAGCCTCCGTATTTAGACAACAAATGCACGCCAGACTGATTAATATTGACAGATTTTAATAAGTTAAGGTTGCAGAATCCTATAGGCAGGATCTCTATGTGATACCAAATTAATGAGCAGACAGCTACACGCAAAAGCCATTTCCTAAATACGATTTCCAGAAACCTACATAATTAGCCTACTGATTTTAAGCATAAAGGGGATTAAACCTATAGGCATGATGTCTAGGTGTTCTACTCAATAATAAATAATGGTAATCACGTAAGGATATTCAGAATTACTTATTTAGTCCTATAGGCATATTTTCTAGTGATAATAATGACAAAGTATCGAGAACTCCTGAATAAACGAGCAAGATGATAATTAAACTGATTTAGACCTATAGGCATGCTTTCTACAATTTAATCCGATTTTAGATCCTATAGACATGATCTCTACAATTTGTGAATAGGGCAGCATGTAAACGCATATTGAATCATATAATTTTCTATAGGCATGGTTTCTAATAAGCAGAAATAGAACACAATTGAACCAAGTATTGAAACCATAGGCAGGATTGCTAACATATAATGACTGAACATAATAGGATACCTATAGACATGATTTCTAACACACGATAACTAAACACACATCGTTGAACCTATAGGCAGGATTTCTACCCCATTTATTGCAAATATAAGATAAAAATCCCTTCCCCAATTTCACTAATACCCCAAATATTATTACAATAATTATTACAGACCCATAATGAATAACATGAATTATATAGGAGAATAACTATAGGGAGCCTACAGCAGGCCCAAAATACACCTGGACAGGCCTGGCCTTTATTCTCACAAATCACAACAGTCTGCAAGTTACACACTCATAGACATACAGCAGCCAGGAATTGAATGATTTACCTAGTGAGCACAAGATAGAGTTGAGCATATAGAACCAAGGCCCTAGTGTGTCAGAGTTCCCAAGGGCTTCGAGAACCCAAGGCAGTGCTCACACTAAGGTGGTTAACAAGAATAGTTTTGAGGCGGGATTAGGGACCAAATCCTAGTGTGTCAGAGTTCACAAGGGTCTCTAATGAACCCTGAGCAGTGCTCACATTAGGGAGGCCAAAGGACAGAACTTGGGAAGCATTGGCTAAGAATAGGATTTAAAAGAGCTTAGGTTGCAAAGAAAGAAAGACCAAAATTGAGAAGACAGGAATTGAGGATTTAAACAGACATGACCAAATTGAGTCAACAAGCAGACACTTAAATAGAACTTAAAAAAAAAAAAAAGAACTAGTTTAATGAAACTGATAAACAGGTTTCAAACTCAGCACAGTAGCAGTCACATGCTAAAAGTTGGCAAAGAACATGTTTGCAAGTTTGGCAAAGTCATAGGTATAGAATGAGTTAAAGCATGCTGAATCGTGTTAAGTACATAACCTAGTGTTATTATCAAGAAAACCAGAACAACATAATAGAAAGGGGAGGGCATCATGCTTACAGTCATAAGTCAAGACACACACACCCAGTAAAATCATGTTAAGTAGTAGGTAACTTTGTTATAATGATCTAACCAAAGATGATCTAGTTTGTATCAAAGGATAAAGCAGCATTTCGAACATGATGAGACAACTATTCCAAATTACAAACAAACACTAGAGGGGGTGTGGGATCGAGTGATCATGTTAACACAATAGCAAAGAGGCAGATTATAACTAGTAATAAGAGTCACATACGTGAGGCATTCACTGCAAGGATTTAGGGTAAGGGGTTAAACATGTTCATAAACATTCAAGGATTGATACACTAACTAGATAGACCTTAAATAAGTTCAATTAACTTCAGCACGGGTAACATTAGGAGCAATTAAGTATTAAAAGGGACTAAGACATACAGATTTGATAGAGCAATATTTAAACACCCTTCCAAAGCATATTGAATAACAAATTCAGTAATAATCACATATACAAATCGGGGACTTGTAAGAATGAAAGTGCAGAAGTTAGGTGACTCACCAGTTAAGCGAAACAAATGCACAAAGTATGGAAGTCCACAGTATATAACAAGATTTCAGAGTTGACTGGCCTTGGCTTCCAGCCGGCCAAAGTTAGAGTATAGAATGCAAAATCAGAATAACCTTAGGTCTAGTAAGTCTATAGTGAGTTCAGAAAGTAGTCGAAGGCCCTTTTAAAAAGGAATGGGGGAAGAGTATATATAGTGATAGAAATCAGCACATAAACATGGAAACAAATCAGTCATATGCAAGAAAATATTTCAGAATCAGTTATAGGTAATTTAGGGCACAAATCAAGGGATTCAGCAAATCAGGAAAACACCCAAGATTATTCAGAATATTTAAGGTAAATACATAGACATACCAAAACACAAATCGTTCAGACTTATTAAGGCAGATTTTAAAGGACACACAAATAATATCGAAATAAAAATTATTCAGAATATAATACCAAAACAAAAATTATTCAAAATATTTAAACAAATATTAAAGTAAAAATCAGGGAAAACATAAGTAAAGAAAGTAATCGAACACATAAAGGAAATATTCACCAGAATCGGTAAGAAAAAGAGAAAGTTTCAAACCCTAGTTTTAGGGAAAATGTGAAATCAGTGGAAAATAAAGTAAAAATCGCACAAAATAAGATGAATAGAAGAGGAATAACATTAAAAATCAGAAAATCAGACCTATTTTGGTCCGGTTGAAAGGGTTTGAAAACCCTAATTTGGGGTAGGTAAGAATCATCAACATATGTGAACTATATTCATTACTCACAAAGAATCAATGATGAACATAGACGGAATAGCCACATAAATTAGAGGTGTGAACCAATTTGGTTTGATTTTGGCAAGATTTGCTTGCCATGTTAGGCAAGCAACTGAGTAAGATCATAGACGAGTGGCCAGTGGTGAGGAGAGGTAAATAAGGTAAGGGAATCCATGGTGGATTCCGTTTTGGGGATGATTTTGGGGTGGGGGGG
>AWOL01S0042778.1:11381-40603 GCA_000715115.1 Nicotiana otophora
ATTAGAAGAGTTACTTACCTCAAACAAGCCAAATCCAATGTCGAGCAAGCTAATCAATGCTCCAAAAATTCCATTCTGCGCGTATCAACTTCCAAACGGCTCGAATCTAGTCACAATTAATTTGACTCAGTCCACACAATTTATAGGAATTAATTCCATATCAAAATACTAATACTTTTCCACAAAATCTAAAATTACGCCTCAAATATTGCCCGTGAGGCCCACATCTCGGAACCCGACAAAAGTTACAAAATATTAACGCCTATCCAACCACGAGTCCAACCATACAAATTTCACCAAATTCTGACATCAACTCGACCTTCAATTAAAGTCTATGAAGATTTCTACCATTTTCAACCCAATCCTTACCCATTTGAACTTAGCAATCTTTTCACAACATTATTGTTATAAATACATAATACTCTTACACCCAAGAGTCATACTATTAATCACCCATTTTTACTCCAAACCCGAAATCGAAGAATTGAGGAAAGAAATTTTTACCTTTTTGAAGCCCTAGCAAGATCCTTGTGAAATCTTCGAACCTTGAACAAGAATTGTTGGATAAATGACTAAGTCTTCAATTTCTCTCTCTAAAATGCTCTCACCTCTCTCTAATATATCAGATGAAACCCTTTAAAATGACCTCCGATAGTGTTTTATAAGAACGGGGTCGAGTTTATAAAACCAAAAAAATGAAGCTCCGGAACAGGTTCTGCGGTCGCATATGCGACCGCATAATGGTTATGCGGACCACATATCGATCGCATAATTGGTGTCCAATACTGGCAAATATCTGTCTGTATATGCGGTCACTATGCGGCCCGCATACCCGTTCTGCGGTCGCATAGTGACCGTAGAAGAGTTATGCGGTCGCATAGTCGACCGCAAATTTCATCCAAACTGGCCCTCTTCTGCCTCACTTCTGTGACCATTATGCGGACCGCAGAGTGATTATGCGGTCGCATAATGGACCGCAGAATCGTGTTTTTCCGCCAAAAATCTCCTTTACTTCCCGGTGCATTGTTCAACCCAAAAGGTTCGAGCAACCTTTGTACTAATTGATCTACCTCGACACCACAAAACCTTAATTTCCTTAGCAAAATTCTCCGGGTCACTACACATACGTCAATATCTGGTCAACCTTTTCAACTTAAGTTTTAAACCTTGGAACTAAGTGTTCCAATTCATTCCAAAACCTCACCGAACCCGAACCAATTACCCCGGCAAGTCACACAACAATTGTAAAGCCCAAATTGAGTAGTAAAGGGGGAAATGAGGCTGTGATACTCAAAACGACTGGCCGGGTTGTTACACATGAACCAGAGATAAATAAGGAAGGGAAATAGGGAGCAGTTATAAGGGATCCTTAGTCATAAATATGCCAGTTACGATTATCTATGGTAATGGGCAATCATTACAGTTAATGCCCTTAGTTTGTCCAAATTAAGTATGATAGCCATTACGATTGTAAGCTCCTATATAAGGATGGGAATTCCATTTGTAAAGACGGACAGTTATTACTGAAATTCATACTATAATTCTTTGTTTACTCTCTAAATTTCCGGCCTTGATTTTGGGAAGTGTTTGTCAATCTATTCCACACTTTTATTTGTTAATTATTTCCATCATTTCTTTTATTTCTCTTAAGATTATTAAGAAAGTGAAGTAAAACTTGGATATCAGTAACCCGTTTTCTTATAGATATTGACTTTGACCGGAAAATTTATTTTTGGTTAAAGAAATTGGTTCCGTTACCAGGAATCTGATAATCGTTTCACTTTACAAATTCTACTTTTTGACAATCAACTATGTCAACTGCTAACAAAAATAACCAGTTGAACCCACAAGGTGGAACTCCACCACTCCTCTCTCAAATAGGATCCCCTCAGCAATCCCGTGGAGGTTCACCTGAAAGGTCTACATCGCACACTGATGATCAACAAGGAGATGGACAAACTGTATAGCAGGACGCTCTAAACCAATTGATTGTAGAACACGTGAATAGTGCTTTACAATATTTTATTAGAGAATTGCTAACGCCACAACCTCCTCCACCAGTCAATACAGCAACCCTAGAAGACCCGCGCTCAGGGCTTGACAACTCTGGAGGTGGAGGAATTCCAAACGAATCTCGCGATGGAGGGTCAGGTACACCAAATAATTTTAATCTACAAAGTTTGCTACTAATATTGCAGAAACAATTGAAGGAGCAAAATGACCGCATAGAGCAAATACCTGGTGTGCCACCCGTGATCAAAGAGGTGGATATTTACAAGTATTTGCAACAGCCTTGGAAGCCAAGTGCAGCGCCTTTGCCAATTCCTAAGAAGTTTAAAATGCCCGATATTTCGAAATATGATGGAACGACTGGCCCTCGAGATCACATAAGTACATTCACAACTAGCGTAAAAGGCAACGATTTAACCAAACAAGAAATTGAATTGATTTTGGTTAAGAAATTTGGCGAAACACTCACGAAAGGAGCATTAGCGTGGTATTCTCTTTTACCTGAAAATTCTATTGATGTTTTTGCTGAGCTTGTAGATTCATTTATAAAAGAACATTCGGGAGCTCAGAAGGTTGAAAAAAGGATGGAAGACATCTTTAAGGTAAAACAGGGGAATACAGAATTACTTAGGGAATTCGTAGATAGATTCCAGCAGGAGAGAATGATGTTACCTCGGGTACCTGATAACTGGGCAGCTATGACATTCGCGAGTAATTTAAATGAGAAAAGTTCAGAAGCCACGAGAAGACTTAAAGAGAGTTTGCGGGAATTCCCAGCGATAACTTGGAATGATGTGTACAACAGATACATCAGAAAGTTGTGGATAGAAGAAGATACGGTCGCACAACCAAGAACCGATGAAAGAGCAGGATCGAGATGTTCGAAATCAGAAAAAGATCGGAAAAAATAGGTACGAACCTTACATAGGACCTGCTGGGCGGGACCCTCGATATAAAATAGAAAACACACGGTTCAACTCAAGATCGAGGCAAACAGATACGAGCTCTTCATCTAGGTTCAGAAAGGAACGGGATGTAGAGGCAACGAATCCGGTACACACACAAGGGTAGGAGATTACAGCTTCAACGTCAGCACCTCCAAGTTAGTATCTATTTTAAGAGGTATGGGAGATAAGGTGCGATGGCCTAAAGAAATGAGATCAGATCTAAGCAAAAGGAATCCAGATTTCTGGTATCAGTTTCACATCGATCATGGCCATAAAATAACAGATTGTAGACTACTGCAGGGAGAGGTCAAGCAGTTGTTGAAGCAAGGTTATCTAACTGACCTGTTCAACGAGAAAGGAAGACAATCATATATGAATAACATACATGAACCCCCAAAACCTTCATCACCAAAAAGAACAGTTAATGTGATAACTAGGGGAGATGAGGTCAATGGTGTAACTTATACAGATGCAAAAAGACGTCAAAAGTCACAGTTACTCATGGGAACCGAGTTTGCCAAGTCTTGGATGGAGACAGTATAACATTCAACGATGAAGATGCGGACGACTTGATGATTCCTCACAATGATGCACTAGTAATATCTTTACTTGTACACGATACCCAACCTTTTCAAGTAGGGCCTAAAAGAAATACTAACGTAAAGCGAGTTTTGATTGATCCAAGTAGTTTAGTAAACATCATTTTACTAAGGGTGGTGAACGAAATGCAAGCTAACGACAAGGTTATTCCAAAGGCACGGTCCTTGGTCGGGTTTGATAATTCAAGTGTTATCACAAAAGGGGAAGTTTTGCTCACCACGTTTGCTGAAGGAGTTGTTAAGGATACGAAGTTCCAGGTGGTAGACGCGGACATGACATATAATATAATTCTGAGAAGACCATGGATTCATGAGATGGATGCCGTCCCATCCACATTACATCAAGTTATCAAATTTTCTTCACAGTGGGGAATCCGTCAAGTCCGTGAAGATCAACAAGCTTCAAGAAGTATTAACTCGGTGGTGGTTTAGAGCAAGGTATTCAATGATGCAGACGCAAAATAGCAACTACAGAACTCAGTTGAGGACATTGATGCAAAAACCTCAACTGAAGGCATACCAGGACAGACTGATGTTGATTCGAGACCCGATGTTATTCAAAAGCCAGAAGAAAATGAAAATATTAAGATAACTGCTTAAGAACTCAAAGCTATAGTACTATTTACATGTTGGCCAGGTAGAGAAGTTTACGTCGGAGAAAATGTAAGCCCATAAATGAAAGGTAAGTTAATCGAATTTTTACAAGCTAACATAGATTACTTTTCTTGGTCACATTCAGATATGACAGGTATACCATCAGAGGTAATGACTCACAAATTAGATAAGGACCTATCATACCCACCTATCAAGCAGAAGAAGAGGAAACAAGGATCCTTCAAAAATCAGGTAATCCAGGATGAGGTACAAAAGCTTATGAAAATTGGTTCGATACGAGAGGTAAGGTACCCTAACTGGTTAGCTAATACCATAGTAGTTCCTAAAAAGAATGGAAAATTACGAGATTGTGTAGATTATACTGATCTAAACAAAGCTTGTCCTAAAGATTCATTTTCTCTACCACATATAGATCAACTAATCGATTCTACCGCAGGACATAAACTTTTGAGTTTTTTAGATGCATATTCAGGATATAACCAAATAAAAATGGACTCTCTAGATGAAGAAAAAACTTCGTTTATCACAGATAGGGGGACTTACTATTATACATGCCCTTTAGTTTAAAAATACTGGAGCCACGTATCAAAGGTTGGTGACCAAAATATTTCAAAAGCACTTGGGAAAAACCATGGAAGTCTACATTGACGATATGCTGGTCAAGTCAACACATGCGGGAGATCATTTTCAACACTTGTTAGACACTTTCGAGATTCTCCGCAAATACAATATGAAGCTAAATCCAGAAAAATGTGCTTTTGGCGTGGCTTCAGGTAAGATTTTAGGCTTTCTCATTTCTAATAGAGATATTGAAGTGAATCCTGTGCAGATCAAAGCTATCGAAGAAATACAAGAGATACTCCAGAGTAAAAAAGAAGTGCAGAGATTATCAGGAAGAATAGCAGCCCTAGGGAGGTTTATATCAAAGTCATCAGAAAAGAGTTTTAAATTCTTTTCAGTATTGAAAAAGCAGAATCAGTTTGAATGGACCGACGAATTCCAACAAGCCCTCAAGGACCTAAAATTGTATCTGTCAAATTCGCCTTTGCTAGCCAAATGAAAAGATGATGAAAGGCTTGTCATTTATCTGGTTGTGTCAGAAGTAGCGGTAAGTGCGGTATTGGTATGAGAGGATAAAGGTAAGCAATCCCCAATTTATTATGTTAGTAAATCTTTGTTAGATGCTGAGACACAGTATCCCCACTTGAAAAAGCTTGCTTTAGCATTAATCATGGCATCCAGGAAGTTAAGACCTTATTTCCAATATCATCCTATTTCTGTAATAACTGCTTTTCCCCTGAGGAATATATTGCATAAACATGAGTTATAAGGTAGGTTAGCTAAATGGTCAATAGAACTCAGTGAGTATGATATCATATATCAACCCAAAGCTGCGATAAAATCGCAGGTTTTATCAGATTTTGTAGCAGATTTCAGCATGAATTTAGTTACTGAAGCAGAAAAGGAACTGCAGGTATTCACCAGATCTAATCCGGGGATTTGGACTTTATTTACCGATGGTTATTCCAACATTAAAGGAGCGAGTTTAGGAATTGTACTAACTCCACCTTCAGGAGAAGTCATAAGACAAGCAATAAAGTGTTATCCAATCACTAACAATGAGGCAGAGTATGAAGCTGTGATTGCAGGTTTGGAACTGGCAAGAGAACTTGGTATAGAGTAGATTGTGATCAAAAGTGATTCGCAGTTGGTGGTTAACCAGATGCAGGGGACTTACGTGGCTAGAGAAGCGCAAATGAAACAATACCTGGAAAAGGTACGAGAATTACTTAGACAATTTCAGTCGTGGAAGGCCGTGCAGATACCCAGGGAAGAAAATGCAGAACCAGATGCATTGGCAAATCTCGCGCCTGTCACGAATGTAATAAATGCAGAAAATGCTATCGTAATACATTTGTTTCATTCGGCACTTGACCAAGACAAAAGCGAGGTAAATTTTAATAATTTAGCTTGGGATTGGAGGAACGAATTTGTGAACTTTTTGCAGTATGGAATCTTGCCCGAGGACAAGAAGAAGTCACAATTGCTTTGCCAAAAGGTCGCCTGGTATTTCTTAATTCGTGAAAATTTATATCGAATGATATTTGGCGGACCTTTAGCACGGTGCCTCGGCCCATCGCAAACAGAGTATATGATGAGGGAAGTACATGAGGGGCACTTTGGCAATCACGCCGAGGGAAGATCATTGGTAAAAACATTAATAAAAGTAGGGTATTATTGGCCAAAAATGGAAGAAGAAGCAGAAAGCTTTGTAGCCAAGTGCGATAAATGTCAACGATATGCCAATAACATGCACCGCCCAACATAACTGTTACATTTAGTTATTTCACCATGGCCTTTCATGAAATGGGGCATGGATATTGTAGGCCCGTTACCTCAAGCTAAGGGAAAGGTACTAAAATCACATAATTCTTTCAAAGTTGGCAGATCAAACAGATTATGTCCGCCCCTTACCACCCTGCAGCTAATGGACGAGTTGAGTCGACAAACAAAGTTATCATTAATAACTTGAAGAAAATATTAGAATAATCAAAAGGCAAATGGCCAAAAGTGTTACTGGGGGTTTTGTGGGCCTATCAAACAACAACAAAAACAAGTACGGGTGAGACTCCATTTTTGCTTGTTTATGGTGCAGAAGCTTTAATTTCGGTAGAGATAGGTGAACCAAGTACGAGATACACACATCTTACTGAGGAAGCAAATAAGGAGGAGATGCAAGTAGATTTGGATCTATTAGAAGAAAGGAGAGAAGCATCATTAATTCGAATGGTAGCTCAAAACAAATGACTGAACGATATTACAACAGGAAAGCTAATTTGAGATACTTCAAGATTGGGGACTTCGTCCTCAAAAAGGTATTCCGATCGACAAAAGCGGCCAACGCAGGAAAGTGGAGTCCTTATTGGGAAGGCCCTTATAGGGTTCAAGGTGTTGCTGGAAAGGGAGCATACGAGTTGGAAACCATGGATGGCAAGGTACTAGAGTCAAACTGGAATGCAGTTCACTTGAAGAAGTACAACTTCTAGACGAGGAAAGTACCCATGGTCAGCTATCACGCAAGTTCAATTTTCTTTTATTCTTTTAATTTTACTAACCATTTTAGATGATAGGAAAAAAGCTAGCCCATACCAAATGATGATATTAGACTTGAAAGGCACGCAGAATACTAAATTATTTCTGGTCTAGGTTACAACCTTTCTGATGGAAAAAAAGGTTATGAAATCATCATCTAACTAAATGTCTCCAAGTCCCGTTCGTATTTTCATTTTCAGGGAATGGACCAAAACGAAAGAGTAATCTAGTGTTCAAGATTTCATACTTCAATTCTCCGACACTGGGGGGTCTATGTATGTAGAAGAAAGCAAAAGTCGTGAAAAGACATACTTCAAATTAGCCTGAATCAAAAACCTTGAAGAACCAAATCTCTGGAATATTTCAAAGGAGTGTGAACTCGCAAAAAGGATGCAAGATATTACATGTTCCTGCGAGTTTTAGGTTAAGGCAAAAGTTTAATCACGGGATAATAGAATCGATTTTGTATTTACTCAAGGGATAATAGACCCGATTTTGTATTTTTAAATCTGCTACAATAAAAGTAGTTATGAAAGTGTTGTACGAGCGATCATGAAAATAATGTATGAAATGTATTTGAAAGTTCAAAATATAAAACTTCCTCAAATTATTTTTTTTTCATGTCTACTTCATGTTTCATATATTTGTACCAATATGAAGATGAGACGTCTTATTTATCAGTGTCGTTACCATAAAAGGGCCCTCTTTTATAAAACCCCATGTTTATCAAAGCCACAGATTGTTAAGGAATTATTAAATGCAAGAAAAAGCTCAAACATAAAAAAGTTAAAGAGGATAATATGTGGAAACATCAACCGAAACGTTTATAAAAACAAAAAAGGTGCTAATCTGTCATTAAAATTCGAAAATTAAGCTAAGAGAAAAAACAACATACGGAAGTCCCAAATAAAAGCTAACAAAAATTAGGGTAAGGAGAAAACTAAGGAGCATCATCAACGGGAGAAGAAGGATTAACTTGAGCACAAGAGGCTTGAACATCGGCTCTACCAGGAACAAGTCCATCCCCATCAGCCTTGGAACCTTCATCTTCGAGTGAGAAAATGCTTTGACATTGCTGCGTTTTATCAATTGCTTCTTTAGCCTTAGCAATCTCAGCATTAAGGTCAAAACCCTACTGGTTGGCTTCAATTAGAGTCTCGAGGCGAGTGTTCAAAAAGGCCCAGCTCACATCCAACTATAGCCTATCCTCGAGAGCCTCATAATCCTTCTCCCACTAATCAACCTCAGCTCTCAACCCTTCTTTTTTCGCTTCCGAGGCATCAGAGGATATATTCAAAGGAGCGAAAGAACTTTCTAAGAATTGAATTTTATCTGCAGAGGCGCAGAGATCCTCCTGAGCTTGGGTAAGCGTCTAAACCAATTCTCCCGCGTAAACCTCTTTTTGATTAAGGAGTTCTTTCAAACTCCTTATCTTTTCAGTTGCCTTGGAAAGTTGTTCAGCAAAAGAGGATTCTAATTTATCCCTGTCCTTCCCAAACTGACTGGAAGAGGTTTTTTCAATCGCTAGCTCGGCAAAAACCATCCTCAATTGACATTCTAAAGCGTTCTTCTCTTCTGCAAGAACTTTCTTTTCCAGTTGAAGACCTTCGAATTGTTCCTTCCAATTGTCAACCTCGGTGTGCAATTCCATAACTTGCTGGTCCTCTATAGAAACTCTTTTCATAAGCTCGGTACCAATCAAATTAATCTGCAAAAAAGTAAAGGAAGAAGAGTTATGATCGAGGAAGAAAGAGGAACAGAAATATAAGCTTGTACCTTCAAAGAAGAATGAACGATGTCATTCATTAAAGTCAGCGAGCTGTGGTTTTCTAATTTCTTCTTCTCCACAGGGCCAATTAGTGGCTTCAACCACACGTTGGCTTGACCAGATTTCCTCAGTAAGTTCCCATCTTTAAGGACCTCAATTACGATTCTTTGCATCTCTCTCCTGCTACTAGAGGGTTTGGCCTATGTGTGAGAAACAACCATAGGAGTAACAACTGGAGTACATCAGGCAAAGGCATTGAGTTGTTGATGGTAGAAGAAGCTAGAAGGGAAGCACGAGGCAATTCTTTAGAGACAGGCCTGAAAGCTTCTTCACCCTTGAAGCCTTGAGAAAAAAATCTATCAACGAAACTTGGTGGGGGTTCAACAACATCTTCATCATAAATCACTAAAAGAATGTTCTCTGGCTCATTTGTGAGTCTAAAAAGAATTGCACTGGAAGGAAGGTCGTGAGAGGGGTGTGCCTCATCATCAGAAACCACGCATCTCCTGACGCATGGCTTTCTCACCAAAGATCCTTCATCTGCTTCTTCTTCATCGTTAGAGCCACGGGCTTCGTCAATTTTCCTTTTGTAGGAACAAGCACTCAGAATTCGTTCCTGAGCAAGACTCACGAAAGGTCTGGTTGATTGAACAGATGCAAGGCTAATACCACGAATAGAAAATCCTAACAAAAAGGAAAAGGGAAGGATGAGAAATTCTTGTATAAACAAATATAAGAAAAAGAAGAACTATGAAGGTAAAACGTACCATGTGTTTTTACTTTCCAACCAAATTTTTGAGAAAGGAATTTCCAAGATCTTTTGTCCATAGGGGTAGCAGTTAACATTTTTTCTACCCAAGCACGGAAGTCAGGAATCTCATCAAAAACTTTCATGGTTGATGCAAAACGGGTACGTGATTACAAGAAATTATGCATGGTATACAAAAAAAGAAAAAAAAAGAAGAAAACTTAGGTGCAAAATTTCATTTTTCTGGGAAAGGCATTTGCTCTTCACCCACTAATCCACTAGTGGGAGCAGCAACGAAACGGGCATACCAGCCATGGTCTCGGTCATCTTCAGGGCTAACTAGCACCCTCTTACTTCTAGCCACGAGAGAAAAGACCCCTTCACGAAATATCTTGGGGGAGTAAAGGTGAAGCAAGTGCCGAAAGGTAAAAGGGACGAAAACCAGATCCAACAAATAACGTAGGCAAGCAACGGTCCTCCATACAATGGGGGCAATCTGACCAAGATACACATTGAAGTAATGACAAAACTCAATGATTACTGAATCAATAGGAGGCTTAAACCCCAAAGTAAAAGGGTATGTATAAACAAAAGAGTAACCAACATGATAAGAGGTGATTCTCTAATTGGCACCAGGGACTAAAACTTGAAAATCCAATTTCCAATGGCGCTCTCGTCGAACCAAGGAAAGAAGACCGGCAGTGATTAAACTTGGATAAAGTTCAGCAGGGTTGAGGGAAGCTATAGAAGAAACTTGATTTCTCATGGTTTCACGGTCAATTACAAAAGAGAATTTTGGGGAACAATGTTTGCAACTGTAGGTTCACGCACAAGTTCATTTAAATCCTTATTCCAAGAAGACGATATGGGGGGTTAAAGGAGCCCTAGGTTTAGAAGAAGATGGCCTAGCAGAACTACTTTGAGAAGAGGAAACACAGTTAGATAGTTAACCAAGGCTACAAAGTCTACCACCTCTCTTACTTCTAGTAGGGGCATTAGAAGGAGGCAGTTCATCAATAATCACAACTTTGTGAGGATTTGGCGTTGTCGAAGACATGATTATCCAAGAAAATACAGAGGAAAGGATTCAGAAATATAAAGAAAGAGTAATGTAATGGATGCTGAAGAAGGAAAACTTCAAAAAAATCAAAAGGAACGAAGTATTTATAAGAAGATATGACCGTCGTTAAAACTGGTCATTATGAAGCGTCTTAATGGAACCGTCACTTCGCGACTGGCACAACCGTAGGGAAAAAAAACCTAAAAGGCGCTGAGAAATTGCAGAACCAATCGTAAGAGGCCATATGGTGTGTGCATCAAATAGATGTGACAAGCGACACATCGATTATGAGAAAGGCATAATGATGCTTGAGAAGTGGCAGGAAGGAATTCCCGCCATAAAAACTTACCACTTCTCGAATATTCAATTGAGAATATTCAGAAAGTGGGGGAGCTATGGTGGAAAAAGTCACGACACGTGGAACGACATTAAGCTGATCAGGCATGAAACGTGAAGCGTCGATATAGAGACAAGTGGCATTCTCAATTAACTGAACTAAGGATGTGCGGAAGACACGAGAGAAATAACCACAGGATAGCATAAGAGAAAAGAACCGAGCCTGGCAGTTGTCAAAGGAAAAACATGAACTGAATGATTGAAGACTGCAAAGAAGGGAAGATACATGTACCAGAGATAAATAAGGAAGGGAAATCGAGAGCGATTATAAGGAATCTTTAGCCATAAATACGACAGTTATAATTATCTATGATAATGGAAATCAATACAGTTAATGCCCTTAATTAGTCCAAATTAAGTATGATAGCCGTTACGATTGTATGCTCTTATATAAGGATGAGAATTTCATTTGTAAAGATGGGTGATAATATTATCGAAATTCATACTATAATTCTTGTCTTACTCTCTAAATTTTCGGCCTTGATTTTGGGAAGTGTTTGTCAATCCGTTCTACACTTTTATTTGTTAATTATTTCCATCATTTCTTTTATTTCTCTTAAGATTATTAAGAAAGTGAAGTAAAACTTGGTTATCAGTAACCCATTTTCTTCTAGATATTGACTTTTACAGGAAAATCTATTTTCGGTCAAACACATTGCCATCTTATTAAGATTACATATAAGTTTAAAACATTCTAATAAGCATATGACGAAAATGGAGATAAATAATTCAAAGAAACTAATAAAATAATCAGATAAGCATAACCTATATGTTCTTTCCATTTTTCTCGGCAAGTGGTCATTTGCCATATTAATTAGTATCTTTACACAAATAGTCGTCAGTTTTACTGTTTATTTTTTCTAGTTGGTATACATAAATTATATATTGATTGTACATGATTAGTCACATATTATACATGGATTATACATATAATATACTTCCGCCGGCTATTTTAGTTTAAGTGATTGTGGGTGAACGACTATTTAGGTTAATTTTTCTTACCAAACAAATATTCCGACATTAGTTAAAAATAATTTAGATCCAAACTTATATTCTGTAAGCCCCTAGTAACCTGACTTGATAACGAAGTAGTTTATAGGACTTATTATTGTGACATGGATATATCAAGAAACCACAAATAGTATAATTTCAAAGGTTGTTCGAGTTTTTTTAAAGTAGTACTTGCCAATAGATAAGAAAAATATTTTTTTAATTGCAGTCACCCACATCAAACACTTGCTTTTGGTAAAAACAAAATATATGAAAATATATTGGTTATTTCTATACTATTCGCAGGTTTAAAAAACAAAATTTTAAGTTATATTTACATTTTTGTAACGACCCGATCGGTCGTTTTGAGTATTACAATCCCGTTCCCCCCATTTAATGCTCAATTTATGGTTTACAGTGGTTATGTGACTTGCCAGGATAATTGGTTCGGGTCTGGTGAGGTTTTGAAATGAATTGAGACACTTAGTCTCCAAAATAAAAACTTAAGTTGAAAAGGTTGACAAGATATTGACTTATGTATAAACGACCACGAAATAGAATTTTGATGATTCCAATAGTTCCGTATGGTGATTTTGGACTTAGGAGATTTGGAAGTCCGTAGTTAAATTAGGCTAGAAATAGCTAAAATAGAAATTTAAGTTTGGAAGATTGACCGGGGAGTTGACTTTTTGATATCGGGGTCAGAATCTGATTCTGAAAATTGGAATAGATCTGTTATGTTATTTATGATTTGTGTGCAAAATGACTTGATTTGATAGGTTTCGGCGTTGAATGTAGAAATTAAAAATTCTTAGTTTCATTAGGCTTGAATTGGGGTATGATTCGTGGTTTTAGCATTGTTTGATGTGATTTGAGGTTTTGACTAAGTCTGTATGATATTTTAGGACTTGTTGGTGTATTTGGTGACGCGTTCGCGAAGAAGAGATGAGGCAACTGGGGACCCCATGCAATTGGTCTGCGCGTTCGCGTAAGGGCGGTCGCGTTCGCGAAGTGAGGGGCCCAGTGAAGCATCGCGTTCGCGGTTGGTTGAACGCATTCACGTAGAAGGCATTTGAGGCAGAAGCACTTTGTGCTTCGTGAACGCGAAGTAGATACTGCGTTCGCGAAGGAGGAATTTGGGCGGAACGGAATTTGTGCTTCGCGAACGCGAGGCAGTGGCCGCGTTCGCGAAGAAGGAGTTGCTGGGCAGTGAGTTTAAGTTCTGAAGAGGTGCTGTTCAAGGAAAATAACGGAATATGTGCTCTTAACTCAATATTGGTCAAATTACCCGAATCCATGGTTGTTTTTAACATTTAATTGGTGATTTAAGTTGGAAAATTTAGAAAACCATGTTTACTTTAATTTGAATATTTGAGGGCCGAGTTGATGTCGGAATTTGGTAAAATTTATATGGTTGAGATCGTAGTTGAATGGGCATTCATATTTTGTAACTTTTTCCGGGTTCCGAGACGTGCGCCCCACAGGCAAGTTTTGAGTTAAATTTTGAATTTTGTTGGAAAATTAGTATTTGTATTTGGAATTAATTCCAATGATTTGTATTGACTGAATCGAATTAATTGTGACTAGATGCACGACGTTCGGAGAGTGATTCATGAGGCAAAGGTATAGCAGGATAAAGAATTATACAGTTTGAGGTAAGTAATATTTCTAAACTTGGTTCTGAGAGTATGAATCCCTGAATTTTGTGTTATATCAATTGTTGGAGGTAACACACATGCTAGGTGACGCGTGTGTGGGCGTGCACCATAGAAATCGTGACTTGAATAAAATTCTGTGGAGTTGTAAAAATTAAGGAATCATGTTATTATTCGCATATTCTTCACGTGTTAGGAAATTAAGCTGAGACTCGTATTGAAATTCATGATTAGGCTACGTGCCGATATTTTAGGACCCACAGGGTCGTGTTGCTGTTGAATTTTGATTGTTTTAAAAATGTATATTTCATACTCAATCATGTTCACCCATTGTGAGGATATTTATGAGATCGGGACTGCCAGCCTACAATAAGCCATATCGGCTTTATATATATTATTATTATATGGAACGGGACTGCCCGCCTGCAGCAGGTTTTATAGGCTTTATCATTATATGGATCGGGGTTGCCCGCCTGTAGCATGCCATATCGACGTTATATCATGCTTGGGATGAAGGAGTACCTCCGGAGTCTGCACCCCCATAGTGAGCATATATGATTATATATTCGGGATGGACTTCCTAGGGTATGGATTTGCCTTATTTATTTATATTTGTGATGAATTTTCCTGCACATGGATCTTGTCCGAATCATTTACATTTGGGAATAAATTGCCCCAAGGCTGGATTGGCCTCATACAGTACTGAGTTGCTGACTGTCAGTCGATGTGTGTGTGTGTGTGTGTATATATATATACGGGATGGAATATCCCTGGGCTAGATTGGCCATAAACAGTACTGAGTGACCGAGCGATTAGTGATCAGTAGTACACGAGGTTTTTCATTGAGATGTCATATTCTTCATATCATGCAGTATTGATCTATCTTACTTGTACGGAGTTTAATTGTTAAACTTGAAAGCATGCCTATATTTTTGTACCGTTATTTATATACTGGACTGTACTTGCGGAGCTCGTCACTACTTTCAGCCCAGAGGTTAGTCTTGTTACTTATTGAGTTGGTTGTACTTATACTACACTTTGCACCTCGTGTGGAGATCCAGGTGCTTTTGGACACGGCAACTGCTAGATTTCAGAGTGCTATCAATTGGAGACTATCAAGGTAGCTACCTAGCGTCCGCTGACCTTGACTCTCTTTCTTTCAGTTATTGTACTGTTCTATACTTTCGGACAATATTTTTATCATTCAGACTTTATATTCATTTAGATGCTCATGTACTCAATGACACCAGATTGTTTGAGAGTGTTTTGTATCTGTAATTGTGAGGCTTTCTATTGAATTCAGGTATTATGTTTTCAAACTTAAAAGATATTGTATTTTATTGAGGTTGTCAACTTGCCTAGTTTTGAGATAGGCGCCATCACGACAGGTGTGATTTTGGGCCGTGACAATTTCGAATCATCTTAATTTTATTTGATAATAGTGGTATTCGAGTTACCTTGCACGCATATGATCGCCTATTCCAATTTTTGGATTGTATAGATATACCGTTTCTTTAAGTGTACAGTTAGTAGAATGGGAAAAGGAAGGAAAGAAATTTACCCACCGAGTTCTGAAGGTCTTCATTGGTTTACGGGGATTTCTCCATTATCAAAAAAAGATAAAGAAAAGAAATTTATAGTACTTGCTCCCGAGAAACTATATTTCTAATTATGCTATTTGTAAGAGGAAACAACTTGATTATATATGCATATATTGGTGCTTGTACCAAATTGCATCCATTTATATGTTTAAGTAATACATTGAGGTGATTATATATATATATATGTGTGTGTGTGTGTTTACATGATTAAACTATATGTAAATAATAACTGCTAGTTTGATGTATATATTGAAACATGTCATAATCTTACGCGACAACTCGAATATTACAAAATATAGGAAAATAACAAAAAAAAGAATATAAATAAACGAAATGGTAAACTGAACTAGGAATATTGAAACATGTCCTAATTTTCTGCGACAGATCGAATATTAAAAAAAACTAAAAATAATTAAAAAGAGAATATAAATAAAAACATGTCATAATTTTCAGCGACAACTCTAAAATTACCAAAGAATTCGAAATTGAAAAAGATACTATAAATAAAAATAATGGTAAACTAAACTAGGATACTTATTCATCCATTTGCAAATTAAGGGATCTTATTAAGAGAGTATCAAATACTAATAATCTTATAATAGCAAATCACCATTAGTTCTGGCCTGGGCCTGGAAATTGACTTGACCATTACAATATTATAGAGGTAAATTTTAAAAATCTTTTCAAAAATGGAGAGTACAGTCACCACTATGATTAATTATCTAAATTTATTTGTCTCATAACATGTGAACACTACAAAAATGAACTAGATTCATATCTATGAACTACCAAAATTGAAAAACCAAAGGCTTCAATATGTTGGAAAAACTCTATAAATACTAGGCTTCAACATTACAAATTTCATATCACATAGCAACTCTTAGTAATTAATACTAGTTATATCATCATTATCCTTGAGAATGAGTACTAGACTGATTAAGGGTCACAAAAGTGTTCGTCTCGCAAAGATAGAAAATCAGAATAATCGACAATTGACTTTCTCAAAACGCCGAAATGATGTCTTCAAGAAAGCAAATGAGCTTGCTGTTTATGACTGGTGCTGAAGTTGGCATCATCATGTGTCCACAAGGTAATTACAAGCCTAATAATATTTTTTTTGTTATCTATATATACATGATATACCATCAACAAATATAACTTTTTAAGTATAAATGTAGATCATCGTAACTAAATATGTAAATCCAAGATCTTGAACATGATAATTAATTTAAAGCATCATAAAAAAATACTTGGTGTGGGGGGTTTATAACAGTAGATAAACTGATTTCTCTCCTCCTGCCCTATTTTATATTACTAATTTCTCTCCTTTTGCTCTATAGGTAGCAAGCCTTACTCTTTTGGTCATCCAAATGTAAATGAAACCATCAACAAATATGTTGGCGAAGAAAGGCCTCCATCACCATCATCACCAGGCATTGATGACAAGTATGTCCAGATGTTCCAAAAAGCCAATTCTAGAGAACTTAACACACGACTCAATTATCTGCAGGACCAACTTGATTCTGCATTAAACTTGAAAAGCAAACTCAAGCAACTGAATAAGAATGTGGAGAGCCAACAAGAGTGGTTCAAGGGCCCTATAGAGAAGATGAACTACACCG
The DNA here is from genome assembly GCA_000715115.1 of Nicotiana otophora. Classification (NCBI taxonomy): domain Eukaryota; kingdom Viridiplantae; phylum Streptophyta; class Magnoliopsida; order Solanales; family Solanaceae; genus Nicotiana; species Nicotiana otophora. The sequence continues at coordinate 28,486 of AWOL01S0042778.1, forward strand.
AGGCTTCAATGTTGAAGGAGGGATTGGAAGATCTACTCTTGAAGGTGAAGAACTATGGCACTGAGCGTGCTTATGGTTACAAAAATGGAAAGTGGAAGGTTGAATAAAATCTACTAATAGGTTTTTTAATAATCGTTCGTGTTATTTATTTTTAAAGGTTAACCTTGGCGCAACCATAAAAGTTATCTCCGTGTGACTAGGATGTCACTGGTACAACCCACAAATAATATTTTGCAGAAATACAAAGTAAGGCTATCTACAACAGACCAACATGGTCATGGTTTCTCTCTTTCCCGGCCGTATCCTGCACATAGCAGGAGTTTAATGCAGGGGCTGTTCTAGTTAATCATTTTTTTGAGTTGGGGTATTATGTGATGTTTTGGTGATATCTACTATGTATGCGTAATAAAACAATGACTATGATGGAATATAAGTAGAGTTATAAAAATGATATCTTAGTTTCAAATAATTCATATTAAATTACAAATAGCCAGAATATAGTCTTCAAAATAATAAATTAAAGAATACAAAAAAACTTTAAATAAATTAAGCATAAAGAAGGAAAATGCAAACGTGGAAGGAAAGTAAGAATTAGAGGCCAAACCTTTTTGTACTTTGCATTTTGCACACAAAGGTCAAAAGTATATTTATTTCTCAGTAAATGATAAAGAGAAAAAATTGTGAAATTAAAATAAACAATTAAAAAAATGTTGTCTTTTGAAATTTTTAGTTTGAGAACTCACTATGAATTAATTTTTGAATATTTAAATTTTAGAAAAGAATTTATTAAGCAATTTTGGCTCAAATTTGAAAACTTTCTCGGGGCTTATGCCCTAAATAAAGGTCCAAAACATTGGGGCTTACACCTAGGAAAACACCCAGAAGGTTGGTGCGTACGCCCCACGACACTTTCGATCCACTAGTACGCCTCAGTGTTTGGTACGCCTCTGTCACGCCCAACCTCGGGAAGCACGACCGACGCTCAACCGAGTGAATCCGGTCGAGCAAGCCTGTTAGAAACTTTCTACCCAACTCACCTATGCTCAAGAGAAGACATGAATTCATTGATTAAACAGTAAGAAGTCCATATATACACTACCAAATCGTCTCATTGGTAACATCATTTTAAAGTCTAAAATACACACATTCTTATGATTCGAGTGGAACAAGAGATCAAAATACAACATAATCTGTTTGACTTTTCTAGCATCCATGTACAACCCACATAGTATCTACGGAGCCTCTAAAATATACAAAGAGTGTTATGATAGTGCCGGCAAAAAGGCTCCGGCTATATCTCAAAACGTGATAACAAATGTACCCCGGAATGAGGTGGGGCTCACCAAGTCTGCTAGGAGGAAGGTGTACTGCTATCACTGATCAACACTGCCTTATATGGAATCACCTGTATCCATTTAAAGATACAGCGCCTCTGGTAAAAGGGACGTTAGTATTGACGAATAGTACTAGTATGTACAACTAAACACTATCTCAATAGAATGAATAATAATACAAGGGGAAAACAGTCAAGAATTCAATAAGAGCTTCAGATAATATTAAAACATCAAGTTAAGGATCACATAAGTCAAGTCAATTTCCATGTTATTAGGTTGAGTGATCTTTAGTGCCGATATACCATAATTCACAATACCACCATATTCTTACATGAAGTCCGATCACGACCCGATCGGCTAGGTCGTCTCATTTGAGACATCAACCATAACCACAATTTTAATTATCATTTTCAGCACAATCACCACCATGTCTGCGGCATGGCGTCCGATCACGGCCCGATCAGGTAGGCCGTCTCACCCAAGATGTTACCTTTTTCAGTCAATCATCCCACGTCATACTTCTTTCATATTCTTTCGATTCATTGGCACTAGTGATCACGATTACAAAATCGTTCTTGGCACTTGGCCATATTTCATAGTTCAAGTTTCCTTTTCCACATTCAAATATTATTATCATTATCAACAACAATATGGCTTCTCATCCAAGACATTAAATTCACATATGAGTAATTTGGGAAATCTTAGGCACATAGAGGCTTTTCATATAATTTGTCATAACAACCTTTATTTCGATATTGACATGAAGCCTTAACATTTCTAACACATATTCCACATTTTAAAACATATCCTCAAATGGCAAGATGACATGATGAAATATTTAGAATAAATATTGAACATACATCCTTCAACACAAATCCTTCAACACAACCACATTTAGGACTAGCCAATTCAATAATGATCAAGTACTTACTCCAATGACATGAACACCGTGGGATTCGATTATAAAAAGAAGGGAGTTTACCCAACATACCTCAATTGAGCTTCCTGTAAACTCAAAAACATTCCGAAACTCTTAGCATTTCGATCTATTTCATAAATATAACAAGTTGAACCAAAATTAGGAAGATGATCACAATTCTAGCTCATTTGAGCATATTAACAAGCACTNTTGTGAAATTAAAATAAACAATTAAAAAAATGTTGTCTTTTGAAATTTTTAGTTTGAGAACTCACTATGAATTAATTTTTGAATATTTAAATTTTAGAAAAGGATTTATTAAGCAATTTTGGCTCAAATTTGAAAACTTTCTCGGGGCTTACGCCCTAAATAAAGGTCCAAAACATTGGGGCTTACACCTAGGAAACACCCAGAAGGTTGGTGCGTACGCCCCACGGCACTTTCGATCCACTAGTACGCCTCAGTGTTTGGTACGCCTCTGTCACGCCCCAACCTCGGGAAGCGCGACAGACGCTCAACCGAGTGAATCCGGTCGAGCAAGCCTGTTAGATACTTTCTACCCAACTCACCCATGCTCAAGAGAAGACATGAATTCATTGATTAAACAGTAAGAAGTCCATATATACACTACCAAATCGTCTCATTGGTAACATCATTTTAAAGTCTAAAATACACACATTCTTATGATTCGAGTGGAACAAGAGATCAAAATACAACATAATCTGTTTGACTTTTCTAGCATCCATGTACAACCCACATAGTATCTACGGAGCCTCTAAAATATACAAAGAGTGTTATGATAGTGCCGGCAAAAAGGCTCCGGCTATATCTCAAAACGTGATAACAAATGTACCCCGGAATGAGGTGGGGCTCACCAAGTCTGCTAGGAGGAAGGTGTACTGCTATCACTGATCAACACTGCCTTATATGGAATCACCTGTATCCATTTAAAGATACAGCGCCTCTGGTAAAAGGGACGTTAGTATTGACGAATAGTACTAGTATGTACAACTAAACACTATCTCAATAGAATGAATAATAATACAAGGGGAAAACAGTCAAGAATTCAATAAGAGCTTCAGATAATATTAAAACATCAAGTTAAGGATCACATAAGTCAAGTCAATTTCCATGTTATTAGGTTGAGTGATCTTTAGTGCCGATATACCATAATTCACAATACCACCATATTCTTACATGAAGTCCGATCACGACCCGATCGGCTAGGTCGTCTCATTTGAGACATCAACCATAACCACAATTTTAATTATCATTTTCAGCACAATCACCACCATGTCTGCGGCATGGCGTCCGATCACGGCCCGATCAGGTAGGCCGTCTCACCCAAGATGTTACCTTTTTCAGTCAATCATCCCACGTCATACTTCTTTCATATTCTTTCGATTCATTGGCACTAGTGATCACGATTACAAAATCGTTCTTGGCACTTGGCCATATTTCATAGTTCAAGTTTCCTTTTCCACATTCAAATATTATTATCATTATCAACAACAATATGGCTTCTCATCCAAGACATTAAATTCACATATGAGTAATTTGGGAAATCTTAGGCACATAGAGGCTTTTCATATAATTTGTCATAACAACCTTTATTTCGATATTGACATGAAGCCTTAACATTTCTAACACATATTCCACATTTTAAAACATATCCTCAAATGGCAAGATGACATGATGAAATATTTAGAATAAATATTGAACATACATCCTTCAACACAAATCCTTCAACACAACCACATTTAGGACTAGCCAATTCAATAATGATCAAGTACTTACTCCAATGACATGAACACCGTGGGATTCGATTATAAAAAGAAGGGAGTTTACCCAACATACCTCAATTGAGCTTCCTGTAAACTCAAAAACATTCCGAAACTCTTAGCATTTCGATCTATTTCATAAATATAACAAGTTGAACCAAAATTAGGAAGATGATCACAATTCTAGCTCATTTGAGCATATTAACAAGCACTAGGTGTGCATTAAGGGTTTTAAGGCCCTTTTATGAAAGATTCCATCATTCCTCAACCCATTCTCTACCATTTTTATCTCACAACCTTCCTAAATTATTTGATAACACATGCATGCAAGATAACAACTCCCACACCCAAAAATTGCCTTTCTAATTATCCCATTTTATAAATTTTCAAAATTGAGAGCTGGGACACAGATTCTTACCTTTAGGATGAAGACTTTCTTTGTTAATCCTTAATGATTGAGCAAGAATTGATGGATAATAGGTTGAAGGTTACTCCCCTACACTAAGCACTCTTTCTCACTCTAAAAGTATTAGATTTTGCTCAAAATATGGTCATTTGCGTAGATATATCGAAGTAGGGTAGGGTTATAAAAACCAAAAAATGAGGCCCCAGAACAGGATATGCGGTCACATATGTGACCGCAGAATGGACATGTGGTTTGCATATCGGCCGCACAAATTGGGTGCCAAAACTGAAAAGGAACTGACCGGGTCTGCGATCACTATGCGGCCCGCAGACCTGTTCTACGGTCGCATAATGCGCCGCAGAACCTCCCTCCGTAAAACTTCAAGACTGATTGTGTGACACTAGTGCGGCCCGCGAAATGGTTATGCGGTCGCATAATGGACCGCGAAAATGACATCAAAATGACCAAGAAAACTGTCTCACTCTGCGACCATTCTGCGGTCGCAGAAATACCTACTTCTGCCCAACATTTGCTTCAACTCTCAAGCGCACTGTTCAATCCAAAAAGTTTGAATCGCGGATTGCAAGCTTGCCGCAAAGAATTTCTACTACTATTAACCTCTACGTCTACTTCGGCATCACGGAATCCGGGTTTTTAGAATTTTGTTTTACGGGGCCTAACATCCTCCCCTACTTAAGATCATTCGTCCTCGAATAAGGGTCAAGGTTCACTATTGGCATCTTATACGACTCAGTATTTTTTTCATACCACACACCATTAGCCCGAAATTTGACTAACTCCCTAAATTTCCAAATATTTCGCCAGAGTTTCCCCTATAACTAGGCCCATCCACCTGTCAGAGAGCCCCAGAAACACATGCTTAAAACATATACATAAACCAATGACGTAACATGACACAAAAAAGCACCAATTGTGGCCTCACATGCATTATATTACCAGAAAGGAACACCCTTAACGACAATTTGTTCAAATGATACATAATTCATAGAAGGTAACCTTTAAAATTTCATAGAACACAACTTTATAAATACATGGCTATTCAAACAAATAAGGATACTTTTTCTTCATTTCTTCCTCGGCCTCCCAAGTAGCCTCTTCAACTTGTTGGTTTCTCCATAGTACTTTCACAGAGGCAATTTTTTTATTTCTCAACTTTCAGACTTGCCTATCAAGAATGGCAACTGGAAGTTCTTCATATGATAGTTCTTTATTAACCTCAGTGGCCTCAACCGGCACAATAGCTGACGGATCTCCAACTACCTTCTTCAACATAGACACATGGAATACCGGGTGCACTAATGACATCTCTGGTGGTAGCTCAAGCTTGTACGCCACCTCACCGATCCTTTGAATAATTCTGTACGGTCCGACATACCTCAGACTCAATTTCCCTTTCTTACCAAATCGCATTACACCTTTCATGGGGGAAATTTTCAAGAATACCCAATCATCTTCCTTGAACTCCAAATTCTTACGACGAACAGCCGAATAGGATTTCTGACGACTTTGAGCAGTCTTCAACCGCTCCTTAATGATCTTAACTTTTTCCATAGCCTGATACACAAGGTCTGGCCCTATCAACTCTGCTTCTCTAATCTCAAACCACCCAATGTGAGATCTACATCTCCTTCCATATACAGCCTCAAACGGTGCCATCTGAATGCTAGCATGATAGCTGTTGTTATAAGCAAACTCTGTGAGTGGCAAATGATCATCCTAGCTACCCTTGAAGTCAAGAACACAAGCACGCAACATATCCTCAAGCGTCTGAATAGTTCACTCTGCCTGCCCGTCGGTCTGTGGATAGAAGGCCGTACTAAGATTCACCTGAGTACCCAAACCTTGCTAAAACGCTTCCAAAACTTTTCCGTTAACCGAGCCCCTAGATCAGAAATGATAGAAACTGGAGTTCCTCGATCGAAAATGATAGAAACTAGAGTGCCATGCAGCATGACTATTTCCTTGATATACAACTGAGCATACTCTTCTGCTGTGTGGGTAGATTTTACTGGCAAGAAATGTGCTGATTTCGTGAGCCGATCCACAATCACCCAAATTGAGTTAAACTTGCGCGGGGTGTGTGGTAATCCTACCACAAAATCCATATTAATCATTTCCCACTTCCACATTGGAATTTCTTTGTTCTGTGCCAACCCACCAAACCGTTGGTGTTCGGCCTTCACTTACTGAAAATTCAAACATCTTGCCACAAAGTTCGCTACATTTCTCTTCATTTCATTCCACCAATAGACTTCCTTAAGATCATGATACATCTTCGTAGAACCTGGGTGCATGGAATACTTAGAAGTGTGAGCCTCGATCATGATTCTTTCTTGGAGACCATCTATATTTGGAATACATAGCCGCCCTTGGTGCCTTAGTGTACCATCATCCGTTCCAAGAATAAAAGCCATAGTTTTATGTTTATGAATCCCCTCCTTCAGTTGTACCAACAATGGATCATCATACTGCTTCTCTTTGGCTTCCACGACAAGCAATGATAAAGCCCTATTTTGTACAATTACCCCTGCTTCATTAGAGTCCACAAGACGAACTCCCAAACTAGCTAATTGATGAACTTCCTTGGCCAACGGCCTTTGACATTCCTCCAAGTGTGCCAAACTACCCATAGATTTCCGGCTAAGAGCATCCACCATAACATTGGCCTTCCCGAGTGATACAGAATATCGATGTCGTAATATTTGAGTAACTCAAGCCATCTTCTCTGCCTCAGACTCAATTTCTTCTATTTGCGTATATTGAAGGATCTTTTGGTTCGTGAATATGTCCACCTGGATCCCATACAAATAATGACGCCAAATCTTTAATGCAAAAATCACAGCCGCAAGTTCTAAGTCATGTGTTGGATTGTTCTTTTCATGATTTTTGGGTTGCCTAGAGGCATAAATGATCATCTTACCACATTGCATCATTAGTGGAACATATATATCACATTTATCTTTCATATGACCTCCTAGGAATTGAGTTCTACAAAAACACTTTCCTTGATACAGTTACAATCTTATTAGTAATTGCAACTTGTTTTTCCAAATTTCTCAACAAAAGACATTACTAGGTCAGTTTTCTTATAGGACCATCTGTTTCAAATGAATAACATTTACTAGCTTGCGCACACACCCTGATAACATCAACCTGCATGGCATTGCCTCAAATNCATTTATCTTTCATATGACCTCCTAGGAATTGAGTTCTACAAAAACACTTTCCTTGATACAGTTACAATCTTATTAGTAATTGCAACTTGTTTTTCCAAATTTCTCAACAAAAGACATTACTAGGTCAGTTTTCTTATAGGACCATCTGTTTCAAATGAATAACATTTACTAGCTTGCGCACACACCCTGATAACATCAACCTGCATGGAATTGCCTCAAATATGAAGTAACATCGTGCTCAGACCTTTCTTATCCACCCTCTTTCCTCCTTATAGGTCTTATAGAATTTTAAGAAATCACTCTACTTCCCTTGTGAACATTCTCACGATCCCTCTTTACTGCTACACACTTCCCAAAACATATATCAACACCCTTCATATATATTCAATTCAACAAAAATCATTGGCCCGAACAGGGCCTGTTTTTAAACTTGAGATCCTCCTAAATTCTTCAACGACTACTTCTTGTTTTCCTTATAAGTGTAGGACTTAGTCCACCTAATTCCATCCTCGATGAGTAACTCACCTTATTCCCAGTATTGTAGTCACCAATAGTGTTTCCTGGTATTGCAGCCTAAGAGCTATCGTGTTAAACATGTTTGGTTCGTAACAAGTGTTCATCCTCTCTCAATCTGTTTCGAACATTTCCCCCCCTTTTTTTCTTTGGGTAGATTGTGTTATTTTTTCCCTCTTTGATCTCCCTTTGGTCTAGACAATATGCTGGTACTATATTTCCTTTGTGACCAGAGCATTCATTCCCATCCCATTTTGCCCTTAATTCATAGTTGACAGCCTTATTGTGCCACACACTTGTCTGCCTCCCATGAACTCGTAGTATCATTGTGCCNTTACTTTCTTGTACAATGGCCTTTGATATGCCTCCAAGTGAGCCAAACTACCCATGGATTTCCGGCTAAGAGCATCTGCCACAACATTGGCCTTTCCCGGATGATATAGATTATCAATGTCGTAGTCCTTGAGTAACTCAAGCCATCTTCTCTGCCTCAGATTCAATTCTTTCTGCTTGAAAATATATTGAAGGCTTTTATGGTCCGTGAATATGTCCACATGGACCCCATATAAATAATGATGCCAAAGTTTTAATGCAGAAACCACTGCCACAAGTTCTAAGTTAAGTGTTGGATAATTCTTTTCATGATTCTTGAGTTGCCTAGAGGCATAAATGATCATCTTGCCACATTGTATTATTAGTGGAATATCTATATCAGATTTCCCTTTCATATGACCTCCTAGGAATTGAGTTCTACAAAAATTTCCTTGATACAGTTACAATCTTATTAGTACCTTTAACTTGTTTTTCTAAATTTCTCAACAAAAGATATTACTAGGTCAGTTTTCTTATGAGACCATCTGTTTCAAGTGAATAACATCTACTAGCTTGCGCGCACATCCTGATAACATCAACCTACATGGCATTGCCTCAATATGTGAAGTAACATCGTGCTCAGACCTTTCTTAGCCACCCTCTTTCCTCATTATAAGTCTTATAGGATTTTAAGAAACCACTCTACTCCCCTCGTGAACATTCTCACGATTTCTCTTTACTGCTAAACACTTCTCAAAATACATATCGACACCCTTCATATATAATCAATAAAAAACAAATCATTGGCTCGAACAGGCCCTTTTCTGAAACTTGAGATCCTCTTAAATTCTTCAACGACAACTTTTGTTTTCCTTATAAGTGTAGGACTTAGTCCACCTGATTCCATCCTCGATGAGTAACTCACCTTATTCCCAGTATGGTAGTCACCAATAGTGTTTCATGGTATTGTAGCCTAAGAGCTATCATGTTAAACATGTTTGGTTCGTAACAAGTGTTCATCCTCTCTCAATCTGTTTCGAACATTTCCCCCCTTTTTTTTCTTTGGGTAGATTGTGTTATTTTTTCCCTCTTTGATCTCCCTTTGGTCTAGACAATATGCTGGTACTATATTTCCTTTGTGACCAGAGCATTCATTCCCATCCCATTTTGCCCTTAATTCATAGTTGACAGCCTTATTGTGCCACACACTTGTCTGCCTCCCATGAACTCGTAGTATCATTGTGCCTGGTTTGTTGAGTTTATCACACCACCACTTCATCACCAGTAGTTTCACTTTCCAAGATAATATGTAGACATGAACTTCCTCTAAATCCTTTAGTTGATATTCAGTGTCACTCAAGTCGGCTGCATTACAATTGATCCTTTATATCTTCTATTAACACTTGTGCTCTAGGCGAGTCCACCATTCTACTACGAACTATTTTGCGATAACCATGACCATCTCAATTTATAGATTTTCTCCCAATTCTCCTCGCCTAATTCTTCCTAGTTAGTGAATAGCTATGCGCTCTTCCATACATTTTGAGGTCTTTTCCCTTGGTTGGGAATTCATCCTACTCGCCTATCGACACTTGTTGGGATATCTGTGGGAAAGTGTGTTCATTATTGTATCACTTAACACTTCCTTTCTTGTAAGATTCTTAAGAGACTCTCCATCAAATCCATATGTACTCTTGGGTTATTATAACATCACATTTATCTCTCCCACTCGTTCTGTCTTTCTTAAAGCCTTGGAACTTTAGCTAAATCACAAATTCGTAATTAACTCATTCAAAGAACTATCAAGCCTTTCACATTTGATCTGTAGTACTTCCTTGGGTTCCATTGTCCCTGACTCTCTAACAAGTATAAAATCCTTTTGCAAACCTTACTCTTAGTTTCTAGTATCGTTGACCCCATCATGTATATTGTCACGTAAGAAGAATTTACATTTCTTAAGCTTCCACATTATTTTGTACTAGTAGTTTATCATTTGCATATCCTTTCAGAGAATCACGTTATCCCTTACCACTTTTCTAGACTACACATGTCTTCAATAAAATATCCAAACATCATAGCTACATGGCCCTACTCTCATTTTATTGTACTTAAGTAGTCTCCCCACGGCCTTTCCCTCCTGTAACGACTCGACCGATCGTTTTGAGAGTTAGAGCCCCAATCCCCTAATAACTATTTTCCCCACGTTTATTTCCGCTATTGGGACTTTCCGGAGTGATTGCTTATGGAATTCAGAGAGTTTTGGGATACTTAGTCCCTAGTTGTGAGTTTAAGCCTTAGAGTTTGGACCGTAGTCGGAACTGTATGAAGATGGATCCAAAATGGAATTTCGTCGACTCCATTAGCTCCGTTGAGTGATTTTGGGGTTAGGAGCGCATCCGGAATGTGTTTTGGAGGTCTGTAGTAGATTTAGGCTTGAATTGGCGAAAGTTAGTTTTTCGGCGATTTCGGCCGATAGTGGAAATTTTGATATCGCACTCGGAATAGAATTCCGAAAGTGGCTGTAGGTTCGTAGTGTCATTTGAGACCTGTGTGTAAAATTTGAGGTCATTCGGACTAGATTTGATGTGGTTCAGCGTGGTTTGTAGAATTTGGAAAATTCTAAATATTTAGGCTTGAATCCGTGCTTAATTCATGATTGTGGTGTTGTTCGATATGGTTTGAAGGCTCGACTAAGTTCGTATGGTGTTATTGGATTGGTTGGTAGGTTTGGTTGAGGTCCCGGGTGCCTCGGGTGTATTTCGGATGCTTAACAGAATGGAATTGGACTTGGGAAAATCTGATGCCTTTGCTGGTTTTGGTGTTTCACACCTACGGAAGGGAGGCCGGAGGTGCAGAGGGAGTGTGCAGATGCGGAACTGGTGGAGCTAGTGATGGAGTGTAGGTGGGCTCGCAGGTGCGGCTGGTTGTCCGTAGTAGCGGAACCGCAGATGCAGCCCAGGGGTCACAGGTGCGGACCCAGCCCAAATAAGTGGACTTCGCACCTGTGATGGGTTTGTCCGCAGGTGCGTGACCGAAGGTGCGGTCCTAGGTCCGCAGGTGCGGAAATCGCTGGGTTGAAGAGGCAGATTTGAGGGTTCATTCCTCATTTTTCACCAATTCGAATTTTAGCTCGGGAGAAGGCGATTTTGCAAGGGTTTTGAAGAGGAAATCAGTGGGTAAGAATTCTTAACTCTAATTCATGTATATTTCATTAATCTATTGTTGTTTTTCTCGTCTAATTAAGACATTTGAGGGTAGAAATTTGGAAATGGGGGAAAAGGTTCCCCAATTGAAAATCTGAGATTTGAATGGGAATTTGACGTCGGATTTAGATGATTTTTGTTCGAGTGAACTCGTGAGTGAATGGGTGTTCATAATTTGTGAGTTTACCCGATTCCGAGACGTGGGCTCGGGGAGACTCTTTAGGCGTTTTTCCCATTTTCACGTTTTAGCTTCGAATTAATTAGTTAAATTAGTTACTTGTAGTTATATTTACTGTCATGACCCAAAATCCCACCACAAGCGTCGTGATGGCACCTAGTATCTAAGACTAGGTAAGCCGATTTCAATTACCTTTTGAAGCCATTTTTTTGAAACTAACAGCGAAAATAATTACAATATATAACCTCCCAAGACTGGTAGTACTGAGTCACGAA